>MVGT01002006.1:26757-39900 GCA_002174775.1 Macleaya cordata | reverse complement strand
GGCTTATGCCTAAATTTTTTTTTATTTTTTGGGTTTATTTCCAACGGGTTTTTTGGGGTGTATTGAGTCTGTTCATTCAAATACATTTGTTTGGGCGAATGGGTGCTTATGAACAGACTTTGTGGCTCTTCGTACAGTCACCATGTCTTCTATAAATAGTTGTCCAGAGTCTGCATTTTCTCATTTTAATTTTTTTTTCGCATCAAAGTGTTAGTGTCTGTGAGAGAGAAAACTCTGCATAATTTGGTTCGTAGCTTCCTGTATATTGAAGTGCTGCAATAACAAGAAGGTAAGATCGTTGAAGTCCTGGGAGACAAACGCCATTTCTCCATCAGCATCCGTGTGGGGCGCTAATTGTCTTAAGGACATAGATTTGTTCTAGCCTCGGTCTACATTTGTTTCTCTTCTTCTAACCCTCTATTTTCCTGCTTTTGTTCTTTATATATATATATATCAGTTTCGTACTGTTGAATATATATATTTTGTTCTGAGAACAGTAATAACAGTTTCGTACTGTTATATTTTAGTACTGTGTTTATATCAGTGTTATATATATATACTGATTCTTTATTAGTACTACGGTATTACAGTATACTTACTGAATAACAGAAGAAACACTTATTTTTGCACTGCCCTGTATCAGCTGCTGTTTGGAACTACTTTGTGCGACCAGTAAGTTTAAAGTGGGTGCAAAGTAACGATATTATAGGTGTTATGCAAGCTTGGGATACCTGTACTCTGAGAGGCAAAGCGAAGATAGCCTGGAAGATGTTACCACATGCAATTTGGTGGACTATTTGGCTGAGTCGAAACGATGTTGCTTTTGATTCCAAAGAAATTACTCTAGATTGCTTGATATGTAAGGTTAAAGATTTTCTTTTTCTTTGGGGTATAAGGGGGGACAACTTTAAAGAGTACTATTTTACTGATCTTTTGATCAGATGGGAGGCTATTATGGCTGTGTAAATCTTCTCTTGTTACTACTTGTATGCTCCTTTTCTTCTCTTAATAAGATTTTAACATGGAGAGTTCTAGCTGATGATGATCAGCATATGGATAGGCCCAATAACACAAAGAAAACAATATTATAAGTACTAGTAGCAAGTGTAGTTCAGTGGTAGTTTTTTTTTTTTTTTTGTTTTGTTGTAGGACCTTGGGTCCATTACTTATGTACCCCTTTCATCTCGTTATATAATATTCTCAATTTTGCTGATCAAAAAAAAAAGTACTAGTAGCAAGTGTGTGATGGCTCTGAGTAGCCATTAATGATATTATGGGTAGCTAATAATTAAAACAATTGTGAGATCGAATGTAAGCAAAGGTGTGAGAATGTAAGGAAAGGGAGGGTGGCTATTTATAGGATGGATATAAAAAAAAAAAAAACAAAAAAAAGGGGTTCGGAGTTAATTAATTGGGAGGTTCTTTAATTAATTTGTGCATTGTATTGGGCCCGGGCAATATATATAATAATTAATTAATAGATGAGACAGGATCCTCGTGCATCGATAAGAAGCATAAATTTTTTATTTTTTTTTGGTTTGTTCGATAAGAATAGTTTATGGGTACTCCTATACATAGAGTTAATGCAATAGATGATTTTTCGGTAGTGCTAGGGCTACTGAAATCCCTACCGAATTTGCTACAGCAGGCACATTTCACGGTGAGATTCATAACATTTTAGGATGGGATGCGAAATACGAGGAGATGCAAATCACTTTGACCGTTGGATGCTTGAGTGGTAGCAAATTCTGTAGGAATTTGCTGTAACTCAAGCATTACCGATGATTTTTTCGGATCATAATCCTCACCACGCACTCCTATTCTCATGAGAATTTTAACCTCTTCATCTATTGATTAAAAATGAACGATAAAATATATATGGTTCAATCAATATTGTTGATTTTCCTATCACCGATGATGGAGTGTTAGAAATTTTTTAAGATTTATTGATTAAAAAAAAAAAAAAAAGATACCAACAAGGTACTTAGCTACAGGATACTAAGAAGTTTTCAAATGGGTTGAATTTCAATAGGCATGATTTAACTGATTAGTAGAACATCATCACCTAGAATCATTCATTGAATTATTTTCACGTGGGCCTCCATATAAGCCACTGGATTTGGATGTACACTTTGATTTGATTATGAGCCTGTTTATTTTTTTGCCACTAATTAGTAGCAGGCCCACACAAAATAACTTTTATTTTTCATGAAATTAGTCTAGAACTCGAAAATGGGGTTCCTTTTCATTCCTCCCCCACCTAATTTTGATTTTTTAAATCCAACCCAATTTTTTTTGTCTTATGTACACCTGTCATTTTCAACTCTTTGACTTAATTTTATTTACTTTTTTACTGACATATTTCCCTTTTTTTATTTAGAAAGGAAGTAATAGAGAGAAATTTTAGAGAGAGGAAGAGAGAGATCGTAGGTTGCCTTCTTCACCATTTTTTTTGGCGAGTGAGATCTGTCAGCGATCATCTCTTTCTTCTTCTTCTTCATCGTCTTCTTCTTCATCTTCTTCATCTTCACCTTCATCTTCTTCTTCTACATCATCATCCTTTCCCTCTCATCTTTTTCCGGCGAGTCAAATTCCCCATGAAATCAGACAACTATATGCATCATCTTCTTCTTCTTCTTGCCATTTAATTTATTTTTTATTTTTTGGAAAAAAAAAAATCCTAGTATGCAACTATATGCAATTTCGTGTTATGCAGCTATTACGTAACTCTTATGTAATGATTATGCAACTAGTATGCAACTATTCTGCAGCTATATATTACGCCAATATTATGCACCTAGTATGCAACTATTATGCAACTGTTATGTAACTTCTATGCACTTGTTATGCAACCAATGCAACTATTATGTAACTGTTACGCACTATTATACACCAGTTATGTAACTGTTATTATGCAACTTTTATGCAATGTTTAATCAATTAATGTCTTAATTCGGTAGCCCTCTTTTGATGATTTCTCATCATGAATAATGTTATTGTGGGTTTTTTTATGCAACTTTTATGCAACTCTTCTCTAATTCTTTCATTTCTCTATTTTCTTTCTCTTTTTATTTTTTTTCTTTTAAGGAAGGGTAGCTTTGTCTTTTTACTTGATTTTAGATTTTATTTACAAAACTAGTTTTGGGTGGGGTGGAACTTAAATGTAGGTCTAATATTGGTTTTTTTTTCCATTCTCTCTTTATTTTTAACCACTAATTAGTGGTAGTAAGAGGCAAATCTTTAATTTTGGGTCTTAAACCCATTAAGTGGTAGCAAAAGCTTATTACCACTTAATGGGTTTGAAGCCCAAAATTAAAGGTTTTCCTCTTACTACCACTAGTTAGTGGTTAGAAATAAAGAACATTTTTTATAAACTTGCCACTAGTTAGAGGCAAAAAAAATAAACAGACCACGTTATGGAAAGATCAAGGGTCCTAAATGGTGATTTAATTAGGTTTTTTTTAAAAATATACTACTTTTTCTTTTCTTTTTTGTGTTATCGAAAAAGAAAAGATACGTAACTATCCTTCCTAACTCTAATATAATTGCAAGATATATCATCATGAGTCCTCTATAAGATTTTATTTTAATTTAATTTCATTAATTAATTAATTTATTCATTTAATTTTATGGTGTCTCCTTAAATATACTGATTTAGAATAGGAGGTTTTAAATTAGCTTTCGCGTGTAACAAGTGGTACATCGTCTCCATTTTCTCCCTTCTGTGAGCCATGCACATCACCTGTACACACGTAACACAAAAAAAAAATAAAAATAAAAATAAATAATCAATCAAAACTGATTCTGTAAATGGGACTTTTAGCCACGGTTTGTACTGAAAGAATCGTGGCTAAAGGTTTGTTGGTATTCGGCCACGGTTTAACCGATTAAACCGTGGTTATACACTTTTAGCCACGTAAAACCGTGTTTAGCCGATTAAACCGTGGTTATACACTTTTAGCCACGTAAAACCGTGGCCAAATATCAGTTTTGTACAATTGTACAATTCCACTCACGTTAATGAAATCCTGGAGCAGGAATTCTGGGACCCAATAAGGAGGTCTGTAGAGCACTCGATTCATCAGAAACCTCAGATCTTCTGGTCTCTGTGTTACTAAAATCTCCGCTATATCTTTTCCTATCTTCTTCGTCTCCTCTGCTTTCTGCTCCACCGTACAACAAATACCACAGCTCAAAATCACCTCCTTCTCCACCTCCTCAGGATAAATATCAGCCATCCGATACGCCACGTAACCTCCATAACTGGTTCCAAAAACTGAAAACTTATTCACACCCAATCTCTTCATCCCTTCTCCGATACATCTCGCTTGAAAAACATCCGTTTCTATCGGATCTTTTCGAATATGACTTCCCGAAAAACACCAAATCAGGTACATACAAATTAAAGTTCCGATACCCGTGATCCTACTTGCTGGTAGAATTGCCACTTTGAATTCCCGCCAAAACCATGAATCAAAATTAGTGACGGTTTTTTAATCAGTTTTTGCTTAGGGGTCCAGAAATAGATGACGGTTTGATCGTCGAGATCGACGGTGGTGGTGGGTGAAAGGCGGCAATAATGGAAGTATAGAGATAATGCTAGATCTCCGAGGGTGATCAAGCTTAAAAACCTGTTTAGATTCTTTGGGAAATAAGAAACCGCTTTTAAGAGGAAGAGATGCAGAAGTCGGAGAACATGCATAACAAACGCTAGAGAAAGAAAGTGAAAATGCTAAGAAATGAAATTGAAAACCAAAGTGTATGTGTTCAGTCCTCAAAGATTTGAATTTGAAGCTGAGTATGATCAATTTTAATTTCAAGTTCCCAATTATTCAATTTGAATCTTCAAGTTTTAATAGTTTGGTACGAATTACATTAATCTTAATTAATGAGAAAACTAATTTGTCAAAGCATTTAGGTGATATGGAGACTTGTAAAGATTAATTAGATTAACTATGATAATATATATCACTATGATCTATAACGACTTCTTCGGCAACTTAATTAGACGATCTCCAATGCAATTGTGAATGGGATAAAAAGTGGATGCCACGTAGAAAAAATAAACATTTTATTCCAATACTAATGTGAAGATAAACTAGAGACATGGCGGTATAATAGGTTGACATTGGTAGAATGGGAACACATTGTTATGCCCATTGTCTATTTCTAGACGATATACTTGATAATGTCTTCGCAACTTTGTAAGCCAATCAGAACAAAATCTATTTTCTTTCTAAAAAAGAAATAAAGGTTTCTGGAGGTTGTGGGTTTGAATATCCACCCAAAACCTCTCATAGATATTGTTATTTCTCTCTCTCTCTCTCTCTCTCTCTCTCTCTCTTAATTAATATTTTTCAGTGAGTGTTTAGAGCTAGTGGTTGTTAACATAAAACTTGTGTCTTAGGCCCTGCTTAGTACACAATGCATATTCGTCGGTTCATCATGTGTTTGTAGGTGATTGATGAAGGTATCTTATGTAGAAAAGTTCATAGAGGTAATTGACAAATCTAAGCCTAAGCCCAAGTCCAAATCCTTTAAAAAGTCTAAGAAGAAGAAGATAAGAAAGTAATAGTAAACAAGATTAGAATCTCGATTTCTCAGTGTCAGAATCGCGTGAAATTTGCATTGTCACTTGAAAACGTCGAGATCTTCAAGAATCATGTTTTCACATGAATTCTCAAGAATTTAGCCAAATTCCATCGTTGTGGCCTTCAAATTAGCAGTTTACTATTTTAGGAATGTTTATTTTATTTTATGTAGAAAGCGAAATTATTCATTTAATTATTATATTTGCTTAATAGAACTTTAGTTTTCTCTTATTCTGAGAATTATTTTCGAGTTCTTCAAGTCCTAAACGTGATTTAGAATTTTTTTCGTTATTTTTTGCTGCGTTAATTGGTATCAAAGCGAGGTTTCACCTAGCTTGATGGCAAATAACGAAGCAAGAAATATAGAAATCTTGGTGACGGTGATCATGGAGAGAGATACCTAAGTCAAGAGATAGAGTTGAAACAACTAGTTCAACAACTCAATCTTGAGTTTTTGGGCTTAAAGCCAATTTTTAGAGCCTCCCTCACATCCAAAGCAGCTTCCTCAATATCAACACCCTCATGCTTTACTTTGGATTTGCTTTGGATTTCAATGAAAAGAGAAGAATGATGCTTAAATATGTTCTACCTAAAATGGGTATATAGAGAATAAATTAAAAAAGATGATATTCCCTTTGTCATTCATATTCAAGTATACAACAATTAATACCCACATCCAACCAATCTGTACTTCCTTATTTACAACATATATAAGATGTTGACTTTGTGGACACATATTTTAGTTACTTAGGGAAATCTTACTTTCTCAACAAAGTTGGATCTCTAGCTATATATGCACACTACTACTTCTAGGAGTCCAAAATGAATGACTTGATCAACCTGTTCACCAGATTAGGTGATTCCAAATTAGCTGCATGCCCAGCATCCTTTATTATTTCCACCTTTGATTTTTCACCCAAATGCCTGTTTTCATGAGTGAATTAAATTAAATTCTAGCTTGTCAAATCAAATCAAATCAAAATTAAACCCAATTAAGCAAGTAAAAATAGAGGAAATTAAGAATACTAATTAGTAATTAAGTACCATATTTATATATGTACCTTGACAATTGATGAGCAAGAAACAATGGGAAGAAGTTGTCCTTGTCACCCCAGAGTATGAGAGTTTCCTTCAACCAAAAATAATTAACTCCTCTCTTTTAGTACACAAAAAAGAGAGATAGAAATTAAGAGAGATGGAGAGCTAGATCATATCAGGTCAACTGATCGATCTAAGAATTCAGCTTTTAATTTTTACCTGATTTAGAACTGGAGGAGGGTCTGAATTCGATTTACCATGCATCAAGTGGTGCAGCATCTCCATTTTCTCCCTTCTGTGATTCTTATACATTACCTGAAACACAAAAACCAATTTAATTACTATCCACCCAAATCCATCTATTCTGCTTAGAAATAAAACTTGGTCGGTCAGTTTCATTGGCAGAGTGTAAGAATAAGTTGAATGCATATATAATAATTTAGGTGGAAAATAATCATGTTTTCCTTACCATGTAGATTTAAAATTCAAAAATGAGTCCCTTTATAATCAGCATCACATCTTTTTTTTAAGTATAGTTTGTAGTTTTGTACGAGTGTATATCCATTTAATATTTTAACAAAATTGGGGCCCACAATAATAGTAATCATGAAAAGCGATTAAATAAGATAATGTCCCAAAAAATCCAAAATCAATAAGTTGTCTATTTTTGGCCGTCTCTTAAAGCATGTGCAATTATGTTGGTGAAACTCGAAAACAAATTGTATATTGAAGTGTCCAGCAATAAAATGGCTTCAAGAGCTTAAAAAAATCTATCATCCAAATAAACCATTAGAAGGAGCTGTTGAATTTAAGAGTGGTATTCTGTCACCCCCAATGCATCTTAAAGTTGATAATGCCGTCTAAAATGTCAACATAGCAAGTACGTAGCGTGGAGTAGTACAACTCTTTGAATTTCAAATTTCAAACCTTGATATTGAGTTGAGCGCATTTTTACTAATTCATTTAATGACTATCAGTTTCATATAGCCTACTGTACAAAATGACTTATCGGCAAAATAACAGTACAATCACAAAATGACTTGTCGAATTGACATACTATTTTATAAAATCTGAATTGTTAGTTTCACGTAACCTATGAATAATTGGGCCAATCTAAAAACTAAAAAGATAAAATTCTACTCACATTAATGAAATCCTGGAGAAGGAAAGCTGGGAACCACAAAGATGGTCTGTACATCGCTCGATTAACCAAAACCCTAAGATCTTCTGGTTTCTCCGGTACTAGAATTTCAACGATATCTCTTCCTACTTTTTTCATCTCCTCCGCCATTTGCTCCTCCGTAAAACAAATCCCACAACTCATGATCACCAACTTCTCCACCTCCTCCCGATAAATATCAGCCATCCGATACGCCACGTAACCACCGTAACTGATTCCAAACACTGAAAACTGATTCACACCCAATCTCTTCATCCCTTCTCCAATACATCTCGCTTGAAAAACGTCCGTTCTATCGGATCCTTTCGAATACGAACCTCCGAAAAACACCAAATCTGGTACAAACAAATTAAAGTTCCGATGTAGTGATCCCACCTGTTGGTATAGTAAAACATATAAATAACAACTTTACCTGTTAATTTCACGCAGATTTGTTAACATACAGAGATTAAAAGTTAATTAAGTTTCGGAAAGAAAAATATTAATGTCCCGAAAAAAGCAATTTTGTCCCAGATTGAATACATAATTCAATGGCCCTTGTAAATTTGTGCGTCACATTTTGAATTGTGAAGTTTTTCATTAATGCACAAGAGCCACAGATCATGCATTCTACCCAGCCAAAATTGCTTTCTTTTTGAAACGCGTAGCACTACTCTTCAAATTTGTTTTCTAGGCCTTGCTTGGTATTCTAGTACTAATATTTGCCAAATTAAGATTTTTCTTGTGGAAATTAGTGGATATATATTTTCATGGTAATTTGCAGTGAGCCTATAAGAAGTTAAAAAGTTGTGAATATTCGCAGTTTTAAAAGTGCTGCAAATATTCAAGGCATTTCTATCTCTTTCTTGTGAGCCCATAAAAATTGAGACACTCCTAATAGTTGGAGGGTGCGATAAATTTAGTAGCATCGTCTCCAAAATAAAATTAGCCTAGGATAAATTGGGAAAGTTTTTTTTACACTAAGGGGACCTGCTTGGTCTGCATTTGCAAATATTTACGAAAATTTATTTATTTGTAGGTGCTTAATCGGTGCTGATATGTGATGACAAATATTTGCATGAATTTCGAAGGTGGGGAACATGAAAGTAATTAGAAGTGGAAATGAATTTGTTAGAGAGCAAATCATAGACTTGGAAGAAGTGCAAATATTGACATTAAAAAAGTGCAAAAATTTGCATGATGCGAATCAAAAATTTTAAACTCATCTATCAACTGAAATTAATCATTTCAAAAAAAATAAAAAATGAAACCAGGGAGATTTATTAATAATACCTGACGATAGAATTGCCACTTTGAATTCCCGCCGAAACCATGAATCAAAAGAAGGGAAGGTCTTTTAATCCGCCTATGCTTAGGGATCCAAAAATGGACGGTGGTTTGATCGTCGAGATCGACGGTGCATGGCGAAAGGCCGCAATGGTAGAAATAGAGAGATAATGCTAGATCACCAAGTTTAGCGAAACTTAAGAACCTGTTTGGATTTGGAAAAAATGAGATGGATTTTCGGAAGATTGCTGCAACTATGGAGATGTAGAAGAAGAAGATGAGTTGCAGAAGTCGGAGAACGTCAATTACAGAAGCCATTATTATTATTAGGCTAGAGAGAAAGAAGATAGAGAGAGAAATGAAAATATTGGAAATGAAATTGAATGAAAATTTTATTTTAAGGAAATCTTGATGTAATTTTGTAATAAGATGAAGATCCGATTTTGGTGGATGACTCATGACACGACACGATGACTTGTGTTCCCCTCAGAAAAAAACAAAAAGACAGGAGGACTTTTGTCTTATTATTTTCAGCAAAAAAGATATGGAACAACCGGGTGTATGACTGTGTTTGGGTGGGCAACCAATTATTCTGTGGCACAAAATGGATATGCCGTCATTTGCCCTAACTTCCAGTTGTTCCAAGCAGTATGCGTAGGATAACGCGATAGTGTTAGCGTTACCGGAAAATCTAAAGAATAATATTCGGAAAGGAATAATTTTGGGTTTGACGCAAATCACGAAGATGTATACGAATACACACTACCGCTAGATTTCAATTTTGTAGGTGGGTAGGAATCGTATCCGAGCATATGCGACATAAGCAACAGCATAGGGCCCCATTTTGAGGGCCCCCAAAATTATATGTTATATATATATATATATGTGTGTGTATATATTAGTATGAGTTAGGTTATTACTTCATTATCATACTCCGAGTTGTATGGAAATCGTTCCTATTTCTATTTTCTTGTTTATTTAGAATAGAAACTCCTAATTATTTATTTCCACTTATTTTGTTAACTATAGTATGTAGGCAAGTTTAAAATAAGCACTTTTAAATAAATAAATAGACTAAATTTTTTCTTTTTTTTTTAAAAGTTTTGTAATGATTTCTTATTATTGTAATTTAAAATTTATTTGGAAGTCATTTTTTAATTCATCTATGGGGCCCCATTTTAAGATTTTTGCTTCGGCCCTCAAAATCTCAGCTACGGCCCTGGGTAGGATAATGCTAAACTTACAACAAAATCCTACATAATTTTCTACAGAAAGCTAATCAGACGGTGGAATTTCACATACTCTCGTGATTCGCATCCATCCCAAAATAATATGCATCCACCGTAGATTGAAATTTCGTAGAAAATTCTGTAGGCTTTTCAGTAAGCCTTGCATCACCGGTATGGGCATGGGTCTACATGGAGGTCGACATGGAATGCCATTTTGTTCACTCGAGGGTGACATGAATACACAATCCTAGCTATCTGGTCATACAATCATGTGGGTAAAAATCAGGCTCATACAAATCTGGTGTTATAGGAGTAGTGAAAAATAACACCCGAGTGAACAAAATTACAAAAATTTACATTGACATAAACAAAATCCTAAAAGATCTCCCACTAATACACCCTTTGGAGCTCGTAGCTGAATTTATTTATTATTGTTGATAGTTAAGACCTAAATTTAATTTCTATTAATATCAAATTATTGATTTTACAAAAAAAAAAAAAAAAAACAAACTCATCTCTTCAAATTAAAAAAAAAAGGAAATCTTAAGAGCACACCAAAAAAAGTTGGTAATTTGGATCTACCCAAAGCTATTAGCAAAGTAGGATTTGGAGATCCTTTTGGAGTACCCTATGTATTTTAGTATAACTTTTATAAATTTTCACAAGAAAGGCAAATTTAGCACTTGACCCCTTCCAAATAATTCAGCTTTTTCTTGTAGTGGTCCTTAAAATATTAAGTGCTTTATACGCACTAATGTTGAAGGTATGCTTACGTCTATGGCCGGATAATTTTCACTTAGCAAAATTGTGTGACTTAAGTGAAAATTAAAAAAGACCGTAGGATTTCATTCTGTTCAAAATCGACACAAACGTACGTTTTCTATTTATGCATCGTGGTAAGCAAAAGAGGTATTTCTGACAATTTCAGGAATAATGAGAGACTCATCAAGTTCAACAATGCCCTAAAAATCAGGCTCACACAATCCGTCTCCTAATAACAACTGCGACCTCATGATCCAAATGAATGTCTCCTTAACAACCATATATGATCCCGCAAATCAACGTTGTGAAGACCACCCTCTTTTTTTAAAACTCATGAATATGATAAACAATTTGACCACCCTATTTTCTAAAATTTCAATCAAGCATATCTGGTGTGTCATCAAATCTGATGCACCAGTGTATAAATTACAATATTTTATTCAGTAGTGTTACTTTCAAAATCATCTCAAGCAAAAACAACACCGTTGAAGTTTGAATGGCTTTGTTACATATATTAGAAATATTATTTTATAAGAAATCATCTACGTACATTATTATTCGATCTCCATCACCATGTAGATAAACAAAGGATTGATTATTTTGTGAGTCCTCACCATGTAGATCGTCATCACTGATAATCAGACTATTCTAAAACTTGTAACAATCTATTGATGCAATTTAACGGTAAAATGAATGATTCAATTACCATAAATTTTTAATAACTAGATGATAAGGTTATAAGTTTTAGAATGAACTAATTTTTTGTAAGTTGTTCTCTTCACCATTTAGATCATCATCACAGAAAATCAGTCATTGGTTCATCTTCGATGATGCTCATGACCATGACCATGATGATGATGGATGATGATTATGGTGATGATGATGGACGATGGTGGTAGTGGTGTTGATGATGACGGGTGATGATGATGATGATGAAGGTAGTGGTGATAATGATAGTGATGATGGATGATGATGATGATGATGACAATGGTGGTGGTAGTGGTGATGGTGATGGTGATGGTGATGGTGATAGTGATGGTGATGGTGATAATTATGATGATGATGATGGCGGTGGATAATGGATGATGGTGGTAGTAGTGTGATGATGATGTTGATAATGATGGGGATGGATGATAGAAATATAACACAACATAAATGATAGTATAAATTATATAAAATTATTATTATTATTATTATTATTATTATTATTATTATTATTATTATTATTATTATTATTATTATTATTATTTTGTTGTTATTATTATTTATTATTATAACAATAAACAACAAAAATAATAGTTCAACCTCTCTCATTTTGACTTCTGATCATCTCAGAAGTGCTTGTTACAAATACTTCTAAAACTTCTTTAGATGATTAATGAGTTTATCCCGTTTCTCTATCAACTTTTATATATTAATTTTATTACTTTATACAATTTTTACTCAAATTTTATAGAGAACATATCCACGTACATTGTTATTCATATATTGAGTGTCATTGATTTGTGGGGTCCACATAGAGATGATTCAAGAGCTGATTGTAAGTTAAGATATTCTTCTCATCACGTAGATCATTTTACAAAAAAATTCAGCTCATTCTAAAATTTGCAATCCTATTATCGATGAGTAAAATCAACAGTACAATGAATAACACAATCAACGGTGATTTTTAGTGATTTTTAATCATTGGATGATGGGGTATAAGTTTTAGAATTTACTAATTTTTTGTGATCAAAGATGATCAAAATGGTGTGGAGAACATCCTCACCTAATATTATCCATTAGATCAACTTTATGTGGGTCTCACATGCAATGATGAAGCCACATGGGTCACGTTCTCCATGGGCCTTTGAATTTTTAAGATGAAATATATATATATATATATAGTTTCTATTAAATTCCTCCGTGGAGGTTTTAGCTAAAAAAAAAATCTACCAAATTACACCTAAATCCAGTTTTACACTTTGACTACACCTAAATTCATTTTTACACTTTGACTACACCTAAATTCATTTTTACACTTTCATAACATTATATATAAAACTTTTAACATCATAATAATTTAATAGTGTTGTTA
>MVGT01002006.1:0-25938 GCA_002174775.1 Macleaya cordata | reverse complement strand
ATATATATATATATATATTTCTTTATAAGTGTATGTAAATTAGAACATATCATGATGAATTAAGTAAGACATGCACAAAAGTTTAACTTTACTATGATGGTTAAAACGTTATGCATAAAAAAATAATTTACTTCATGGTTCAATACCAGATATTTAATTACAATATTCTAATTCACGTAAATATCCTTGAAATGCATCTTGTAATTTAATAATTATACATTTGTGGACTCCTATCCATTTTTCTTAAGGCAATAGTGGAGTGTACTTGTAAAACAAAAGAAAGCACTCCGACGCTCAAATTAGTATTGTACCATTTATAGGAAAAATAAATAGTATACCTTCAGCTCATGAATGGTCTAATATTTATAGTTTGAGAATATTTTATGCTGAACCGTCATTACGGCTGCCTACGTACCCTTTAGGGATCAATGATTACGTAGTTCATAACTTTAAACAAAATACTTTCAACTAGGTCTCTATTACAGTCCAGCAACTTTGGATAAATCAAAACTATAGTAAATAAATTTAAAAAATTATCAAATGTTAACATAAACAAGATATATTTGTCTAGTTTTCGACACATCAAGCGGATCCTTAATCAGATCTGCGATCAAAGATAAGTAACTAGATTATCAAATATATACCAGAAATTCTACTCATGTAAGGACTTGTCTTAACGAGATAGAATTTAACCAAGGCGAATCATAAATCTAAAAATAGTACTTGTAATCCTTTACCTTTTTCTATGATATATGTATGTATATATTAACAAATAAATATATGATATATTTACTAATCCAACGGTAGATCTTTGGTCCACACCCTTCAATTAACTAACTACTTACAATTTAGAGTAGCAACTCCAGTAGGTTTTTATGATGGATCAAGGTATTTCCTTCAACTAATTAACCTAAAATTTTTACAGTAGTATTTAATATATCTCATAACACTTATGTAAAAATATTAGACAGATCCAACTGTAGGTTTGAAAGTAATGAATTTCTAATTTCGAACTCGCTATTTTTGTTCTTCTAACAAAAATGA
The DNA here is from genome assembly GCA_002174775.1 of Macleaya cordata. NCBI lineage: Eukaryota > Viridiplantae > Streptophyta > Magnoliopsida > Ranunculales > Papaveraceae > Macleaya > Macleaya cordata. The sequence continues at coordinate 24,894 of MVGT01002006.1, read as the reverse complement.
TAATTTTTATTGTGATTTGAGTACTTATACTTCCCCAAATAAACTGATATTTTAACCAAGTATAATTTATTATCTCATCTACATCATATTCAATTTCTAGGACTATCCAACGGTCCAATCTTGAGCAATGACTAATTTCTTCTTCTCTCTTTTCTTCCTCCTTGGAGTTATTCCAAGGAGAATTAGTAGCTCCTCCTTTGATTTGCTTCCAAATCTAGTATAAAAATTCTCTTTTTTATGTTAAAAATACTTATTTCCAATTGAAAACCTCTCTTCCTATTTCTCTCTTCTTATTTCTCTCTTCTTTCTTATCTCCCTCCCCCCTTCTTGTCTTTACAAACTACCATTTTATATAGGTGAAAATGGAATCATAAAATTAATAGTGGTGGATTACCCACTACAATGGTAGACTAACCACCACTTAGTAGTGGTAGACTAACCATTATACTTAGTGGTGGTAGTGATTGTAGTAAGTCTACCACTATCTAGTAGTAATAGAGGTGGATGTTAGAAAAAAAATTATTATTATTATTATTCTTAGTCAAATATTTAATAAAAATAGTAAATACTAGATAAACTTCTGTGTACCAAAACTTTGATATAACTTATGTCCCTAGTTTAATTATTTGAAGACATGTACCAATCAAAATGATCTTGTGGATTAAATCAAAAGTTTTGAGTGAATAAACATTATTCCTTAATAAATTATCCATATGTACACATTATACTATAATGACCATAACTCCTAGACTATAAGTCCGAATATCACCCACCATACCATTCTGAAAACTAGATTCCAAGAGCTACAACTTCATCAGAAATAGCCCAAGGACAATTCAGAACATAATATTCAAAAATGAGTTTAAAGTATACTGATGAACATATATACGAAAATATAAATAATAACTTATAAAATGTTGAGTTGTCTTAACCCAAAATAAGTAAAGATGGGCTTAGCCCATTTAATCCATAATTTTATTGCCAAGTCCATTACCTGAATTATTGGGTTAGCCCATCTAACCCATACATAAATATGTATATATAGATCTTATTACAAAAGATGACTACACAAAAGATAATTCAATTTAAGATAAATTCATAATACTAGTTTTCGGGTTAGACCCAATGCAAATTTGAACTCAAAAATTTAGGGTATTACACCACTGGTGGTCGAGTTTTGTTGAAAATTTCAACCACCACTGGTCGAATTCTTCATCTTCTTCGAAAAAAAATTTTAGATCTAAACTTTTTTTTTGTTTGTGTAATGGCGAGAGAAAAGAAGGGGAATGAATGAAAGAAGGAGAACGAAGGAAAAAAGGGGAAGGAAGGAAAGAAGGGGGTGGGTCCTCTCGTTCTTTCCCCCTCTTTCTTTTAGTCTTCTCTCTGTCTCTCTCTTTCACTCCTCTCTCTTTCTATAATTTTTAGGTGGCCGGTGGTAAGGTTTCAGTGGCCCGGTGGTGGAGTTCCGTTCATTGGCCGGCGGTAGAGGTGAGGTGTTAGTTTAATTTACACCCTCACCACCCCATAGTAAAAAGAAAGAAAAAATTGAAAAGGTGATTTTGGACTAAAAATCCATTTAACTTATCCATCCCCCCAACATTTTGAGGAACCCCTTTAATAACACCCTAAATTAATAGATAGTTCAAAATTCTAAATTTTAATATTTTTTATAGGGTTAAAAATTTAAGCGAAAATGATTTACATGATGAAGAGAATATTGTTCAAGGATTACTTTCTCCAAAAGTTATAACTTGTAGAAAGAGAGAATTGTCAATATTGTATTTATGTGGTTCTGAAAGTGGGCCCACAATCCCTTACATCCCCTCAACGCTAGTGACATATATTTTTTTTAATCCTTGACGTGTCTTCGGATCACCCACTCTGATACCTTATTTAACAACTACTTTCTTTATAAACTCAAACATGTCGAGAGAATTGTTAATATTATATTTATGCGGTTCTAGGGGTGGGCTCGGAGATTATCCTTACATACAAAATCATCTCCCCGATTATCTACTTGAGCTTGCACAGGTGGTTAAGCTGCAGAATGTAATAAATTGGGAGCAAGCAGAAAGATAAACCTTCCCTCTTGCAATGTGCTCCCATTGAACTGAAATCCTAATTTGACCACTGCGCACAAATAATGTATGAATAATCATGTAAAAATAACATTGTATCTTGATCCTCTATCAAATTTATATATTATTGTGTCCAATTAAAGTTTTTTTTTTTTTTATAAGCTTATACATGTCCAAAGTTTTTGCATCTCATATGTTCTCTGGAAGCTGGATTCCTCACGAATCCAGACAGGCAGATAGATACCTTACTTCCCAAGCATTGAGTTCACTTTTCCTTCCTTTTCATCTTTCTCCATTTTTAACTATCTTCTTTTTTGCTTTCTTTTCACTTTTTGGACGGCCAATTCACTTTTTTTATCCATGCTTTTTCTCTCCATTCACACCTTCTTCATATACCCCTCATCTCATCCCCTTCTATAAATTCCCTTCATCCCCCTTGTCAACTAAGATCATCAAATTTTGTTAGCATTTTAACTCTAATTACTACTCCTCTAATTTGCATTCATGGCGACACAAACTTATTATGGCGGCGAAAATTCGTTCAACAGATCGGTAGCAATGGTGTTAGCATTAGTTTCATCAATAGTACTCTCACCATTATACGTTAAACGAAAGACAGATACCGCTCGTTTTGAGACGAAGTGGAGCTCTGGTTATGTTCTGCCAATGGTTCTAGCTGGACTTATAGTAGCCATTAAAACAATTTCATCTTCGTCGTCGTCATTGTCAATGCAAAGAGGGGGAGTAAGGGGTCCAGTTTTTCCATCTTTGGATTCTTCATCTGTGCTTAGAATTGGAAGTACTTCTTGGGGACTTTTTGGGATTTTGGTACTCTTGTTGCTTGTTCTTTCATGGCAAGATTCAGTTCAAGAGTTCTTATGGAGATAGCTAAAGATGTAATTTTCTTTTCTTTTTCATCAGATTGTTCTTAATTTGATGATCATCTTAATTAAAACTTAATTTAGTTTAATAATATTGTACGTTCATTAGTACCATAAGCGGTGTCCAATGAAAGCTAATTAGCTAGCCAGTGAAAATATTCTAATTTTTACAGGTATAATATGGGAGATTAATTCTTGACATTAGTAAGCACCTCTTGAAAAGAGTTGCAATGTGCAAATAAGACCTCTACTAGAAACCATTAGGAGGATGGCTAAGTGGTCAAGACGCTCACCTCACAAAATGGAGGTCGAGTGATCGATCCTCCTGATGCATAAGATTTTAACCGGTTGTGTGTGGATAGGGAGGTCTGCTCACACCTAGGAACTAGTCGGGTGCTCTAAGAGACCCGGATACCCTAGACCTCAAAAAAAAAAGAACTCTACTAGAAAAAGGTAAATGCTACTCAGCCTCTCTAATAAGTCCTGAATTGTTGTTATCTTTATGCGAAAAAGTGTTTAAGAAGGTTTTGAATGTGTTTGTTGAGATGGTGCCACATTTATCAAGGGGTCAGTTTCTTGTCTAAAATCTGACCACACTACAACCTTTCAAGTTACGTGCACATAGGGCAGTGTGGTTCTTATTAAAACCAACAGTTGTCTCAATAGTGAATCACTAATTGCAGTGCTTTTATGTTGTGAACGAGGCTTTCCTCATACTTTTATTTGTACTTATAATTGAGTAATAGTTGAAAAGAAAAAAATTGTTTATTTATTTTTCCTTATCATTATTGTAAAGCAATAATTTTTTTTGATAAACCATGGGGACAATCTTAACCATTATATTCCAGCTCCAAAACTCCTCGAATTTAGTTGAGTGGAGTAGTTTCATTGCATAAGTTGTTTAAAAACAAAATGAAGTACAAGGATTTTAATTAAAAAAAGGACAATTGGAGTTGGATAAATCCGCTCAAATTTATACATGTGTCCAACCACCTTGTTAAATCTTTTATATGTTCTACTTCCACAGTTCCACCCCAACTTATTCTTATTCTTACACTCCACTTATATTTGCCTGTGTAACCTATTTAGAGATGATCAAATGGATAATTTTTTTCTTTTTTGTTAAGATAATCTTCACATAATGTAGTTGAAATATTAAACTTTTGATCATCTTAATGTGACCCCATTAGTTGGATATATGAAGCAAAAGTGAGGGGTTACCCTTTTAATGTGTGTCATTTTTCCAGTACAAACTCAATGTAAGAACACACCATACCTAAATAACAAGCCTATTAAATATATAACATGTATAACACACGTGTAAAGGACTCAGTGTGCCCTCAAGGTTGGAGAGTTCAAAGACGGAATTCTCCAAATTCAATGGCACACTTTTACACTTGGGATTCTCATCCCCTAAATTCATATGTTGACATGTCACCAATAAAATATGGAGAAAGAATGAGAAATGCATTTAATTGATCTTCTTTCTTCAAATTTAATTGAAGACACATCAAAGGGTAATTATAATGGGTGAAATTCAAGGGTGGGTGCAAAATTTTACAATCCAGAATATTGATACGAAATGGTAATTCGATTTAATGGTTAGGATCAACCCATTTGGAAGATCCCCAAGTAAGGCCCACAATAGAAAGCTGCATGTCTGACTAGTTAGTGTCTGATAAAGTTGTAAACCATACTTTGGGTCTACAAGAATCCAAGACCCTAGTTTTAGCGCTTTGGAGAACACTCTCTCTCTCTCTGTACTCTAGGCTCTCTATGCTTTCATCTTTCTCGTACGCTTAATAGAGCAGCCAAAACCTCAGATACTGAACTCGATTGTTCTTTTTTCATGGCTTCTTCAAAAATCGAAAGCTTCGAAGATTTCGTTGAAGTTCACGGAATCCTCTTAGCAGCCTCAGGCATTCCTTCTTCTCTCTACCGCCAGCTTTTTCAGAAGCTATCAACAGAGACTTTTGATGGCGGAAATTTCTTTCAAGTTGAGCCTTGCCAGGAAGGTAGACAGAGAAAACTCCTCCTCACTTCCGATTTCATGGAGAAGGAATCTCAAGTTTTCCTTATCGATCATGCCTGGACTTTTCGCCTGTCTGATGCTCGAAAACAGGTTAGAAATTCCAAAATGCAGAACTATTAAACTTCTTGATTTTATAATCTTATTTCTCTAGTTCTGTTTTTGTTTATTTGGAGCTATCATTCGAGGTTCATTTTCCAGATTGATGTAAAAATCTTTACATTTTATAGTTGAGAATTTTGAAGCGTTCTTGATTCTTCTCTACCAGTTAGGATGATTATTGACAGTTTGAATTAGAAGTTAACTGCTTTTGCATTTATTATGAAATTTCTGTTTGGAAGCTGTGAACTTGAAAACTCCTCATTCAGAGCGGATTCTTATTTTTTGGAGAACTGCGAACTACTGGCTTTTTGATTTTCGTCTATTTTGTACTCGATTTGGAGCTATTTTGAAGATATATTAAGATTGATGTTAAAATGTACCTAGCTTAGAAGTTAGTTTTGCATTTTGCTGAAATTTATTAATTTTGAATTATATAGTTGAGAAACTGGATCAGTTTGTCAATTGATTTCTACCAGTTGGAATGATTATGGACACCTTGAATTTTTGGATTTTTTGTTTTATCCTTTTATAATGTTGATGACTTTCTCTTAAAAGTTAGCTGCTCTTGGCATTTATATCAGGTTTATTTTTGAAAGTTGCAAACTTGAGAACCCACAATGCAGAACGGATTCTTAAGTTCTTTACTTCATTTTGGTTAACAATTAGACACTCAAGTTATGAGAGTTTTCCTTGATGCTAACTGGACTTTTAGTTATTTGTTGGGACTTCTTTGTGAAAATTATATGTCTATATGTCATTTAGCTGCACATTCGCAAGCAGCTCTAACTTGAGCGTATTATGTTGGGTCCCTTCATTCAAGGATAACTGTTGAATTTGAAGCTAAAGCTTCTCAAATTTTCTTTTTTCCACATTATGACTGACATTTATTCTAATTTTTGCACATGCAGCTGCAGGAAATCCCGGGGTTAGCTCAAAGAATGGCTTCATTGATGTGTGTAGATCTTGATTTGACCTCAGACTCTGAAGAGGTGAACCTTGAATGCAAGGATGTTCACGAGAATGATACCAAAGGAAAGTTGGAAGAAATAATAGAGACTGAGATTCATGAAGCCCAAGAGAAAGGTTCTGATGATGTGATGTGGTTAGAGCTTGATGAGCTAGACATAGATGATGCTATGCTTTCCTCTCTGGATTTATCCAATAAATTTCCGGTTTGTCACTCTTAATACACGCTTTTATACCTGTTCTGACGTTGTCACTCTTCCTTCATGCGTCCTCGAAACCAGCTTACCCATCAAAAGTGATCTAAAAGATAAATAGTTTGTTAAAGTAGATTTTGTTATCATGCAATGATGTTATTCTGAGGCTTTTAATGTCAACTATATAATTATAATCTGATAATTGATGGAGTAAGCTAGGACTTTAACATAGTTGTTTATTTGTATCTTACATTCTACGTGATAATTATTTTCTTAACCAGGAAACTTTGACATAGTTGTTTATTTGTATCTTACATTCTACGTGATAATTATTTCTTCCCCTTTCCATTTTGCATCAGAATCTGGTAGCACTTAGCCTGTTCGGGAACAAGCTCCAGAATGCAGAAACAGTTGTTCAGGAAGTTTCAAAATTCAAGAACCTAAGAGCTCTCTGGTTGAATGAGAACCCAGTGCTGCAAAACTGGTAAGCTTTTTGTTGTTTGTGTTTAACCACTTGGGAGCAATACATTTCTACGTGGTAGATTTCAACTCGTTAATCGTTATTACCATTACACTTTTTAGCTGTCTAAGGGTTTATGTGGATATTCTTACCTTTAAAAAAAAAAAAAATTAAGTGTATTTGGCTGCCTCTCAGTTCTTAGTCGTTTCATGATTTTTCTTGGATGGGGAAAAACCAATACTAAAACTAATCTGTATAAGTATGGGATGTTTCATTTCTCTATCAACTTTATAAATAATTTCAGAATAAAGTGAAAATGGAGCACCAACTAATACAAGTATTAACTAGTAAACACTTAAAACAATAATATTTACTTGATCAAAAGTTACATGGGATAATATTATGTTCTTTCTAAATTTTCTTTAAGAAAAGCATTGAGTTCCTTTGTGTTGACTAAGGGGACAAGTTGTAGTTGGAGTTGCCTACTTTTTCTGGCTTCTTAGCAGCAGAAGTATATTTTTTCGTCTTTTTGTGGTAAGTTAGTAGCTCTGTCTTAAGAGACTAACTGTTTTATATATTTTGTTTCTAGTGATGGTCAAATGGAGGATGCAATTCTCCAAGGAATTCAAAGATTGGAAATATATAACTCATGTTTCACTAATAAGTTCAGTCAGTGGGCATTGGGATTCTGTGGAGGAATATATGGCAAGGATAACCCCGGCTGTTTCGATTACACAGTCCGTCCATTAGAGAGTGTGACCTCTCTTGACTTATCAAATAGATGCATTCACAATCTGTTGAATGAGGTGAGATTGTCTTCTCTGAACATTTCCGTCCTTCACCATTGGTCTGTCGTAGTTAATTAGGAGTTAGATATTCTCCCTGAGCACCCCGCTCCCCAGTAAATAATTGAGCTTGGAAGTCTGGCATGTTGGATATGTATTTTTCTAACCCCTTCCGCTGATGCTATATGAACTCTATTCTATTTTTTGGGCGTTTCTTTTGATATGCATAATTTGTTTTTCATCTGTCTGCTCTTCATTAACAGGTATAGTTGTTGTTATCAGTTTACTAAATCTATTTTATCTTCTTTCCTTCTTGTTTTGTGGTTTGTCTTTTCATCAGACATTTTCTCCCACGGAACTTCCTTCTCTTTCATATTTGAATCTTCGTGGAAATCCGTTGGACCAGAACTCTGTTACGGATTTGTTGAAACTCTTAAAGGAATTTACTTGTTTACGATCTTTGGAGGTATAAATTGTCGAAACTAGCCTTCTTATTCTCCATGTACTCATTAGTCTAAATGGAATTATTGGAATGGCTCACCGTTAATTCATATATAATCCTGCAGGTAGATATTCCTGGTCCTCTTGGGAGGAGTGCAATAGAAATTCTTGAATCTCTTCCTAGTCTCTCAAAGATGAATGGTGTCAGTGCATCCAAAATTTTAGAAACGGGAAAGCATGTGATTGATTCAATGCTTCAACCGCATCTACCCAAATGGACTCCGGATGATTCCCTGGCTGATCGTGTTATTGGTGCAATGTGGTTGTATTTGATGACATATAGACTCGCTGATGAGGAAAAAATTGATGAAACCTCTGTATGGTATGCATCTGTAACATTTTCTTTGTGATTTTTGTTGGTTATTTCCGCATTTTCTACGTTTAGACTTATGTTTGTTGTCTCACATAATCACATGTTATTTATATCCTTGTACTTACATGGTACCATACCTGTCTCAAGCTTTACTCGCTGCTTGATTCAGTGCTTTGCACAAGACCTGCTCATAATGATTTGTTGGTTTCTAGGACATTGGACATGTTTATACAATTCTCCACAGTCCACATGGGTCTGTCATATAACCATTTTATTAGCTGCTTCTCTCTTTTTTAGCTTATCTTTTAAGGGTGATTAATAATAATGATTAAAGTCGAGTTGCTAGAGCTAAAAAAGAAAAAGACTCATCGAGTTGGAGTTGAATTTTAAGTTTAGATTTTCCAACTTATTATATTAATCGTCAATTTTGTTTTCTTTTCCTTATTGTCAGTCTATTACTATCTCCAGTCCTTACTCCTTACTCATTGCATATTGGCCTAATTTTTTTCTTATTGCTTAGTCAAGTTATTGTTTTTATACAAGGCACATGACCTAGAATTGTGCTAAGTATTACTGACGGAACTGTTGTTGCTGATCTTACTAAATTGAAACGCTCAATGAAGGGCCCCTCCAGAATATTTGTCGATCATTTCTTCTGAAATGGGCTAGGTGCTATCTGATTAATAAATTAGTCTGTTACTGTATGTAACTTCGGCATATTTCAGTTTCCTCTTAGGAAAAACAAATTTATCTTGTCAACATCCTCTAATTCTAAATGTTCGAATTGATAGAGAGAGAGAGAGAGGAGTACCTACCAATGTATATAACAAGAGCCTGTGGGTTTAACAGGGAGTGGGCACACACCCAACAACACTATCCCTCAGTGCTACTATAGATACTCAAATCCAGGACCTCCAGAGACTTCTAGCTCTGATACCATGTTAAGAAAATTTACTCTAAAAGCTCAAACTGTTAAAGAAAGGAGTAACGATGTATATATATATAACAAGGCCATGGGTCTAACAGGGAGTGGGCACATTTCCAACAACAGTATTTGTGCATGAATATTTGACTTTATTTTATGGTTTATAGTTAATACAATATCTTTAAGTGCAAGACTTGTATTTTTCATGGGTAGTTAATTTCTATCTTTTTGTCATGCTTCCAACAACCACTGACAGTTTTGCGAATGAGTTTTAGGTATGTGATGGACGAACTAGGTTCAGCTTTGCGGCACAGCGATGAGCCAAACTTTAGGGTGTCTCCATTTCTCTTCATGGCAGAGGGAAAGTTGGCATCAGCAATAAGGTGCTTTTTACCACTCCTTCTCACTATTTGCTTCGCTGAACCTGGCTTCTTTGATGTCTAGACAAACTAGGTATCACTATGTAGTTTTACTGTAATAATCATCTTTCTGTTATCATTGGCTGCTACCATTTTATGCGTACAATCTGAAGGTAAAAACATCCAAATAACTGCGTTTATGCTCATTCATATTTCAATTTATTTCTCAGCCAATCTTAGGCCATAGAACTTAAAACACATCTGGACATGTTTTGCACATTTAGAACTTTTCAATTTGTTGTCCACGGTTCTTGATTCCAAATATAATATGGGATCCTTGATGCTAATAATATATTCTGACTCATTTTTCCCTTTGTCAATTCAGCTAGAAACATTTTCAGGAATGTGTTTAACTTGAATGAAATATTTTCAGCTTTACTGTTTTATGGCCAACCCAAAATGTTAATAAGGGAGAGGAATGTACTCGCGATTTCCTATTTGGTATTGGAGAAGATAAGCAACGGTCAGCAAGGCTTAGAGCTTGGTTTCATACACCACAAAGTTATTTTATCCAGGTATTTAATGTCTTCTGTTGCTAAACTAAACTGACTTTTGCTGTTTATCTTAATGATTCCTTGGCATTCGTTCAGGAGTACGGGAAATACTGCCAACAACTTGGTTCGAGGAGCTCTGTTTCCACCTCTCTTTCTGCAGAAGTCCCTAGTACCGGAAGTCTTATTCGAAAGGATGGGTCTTTACTACGTGTTTACACAGATATACCTCAAGTTGATGAATTTTTGACACGCTCTGAATTTGTACTTAGTAAGTGATTTTGTGGTTAGTTGTTGATGCCGTTTCTTCCCTTGTTCTAGTGATATATATTTTATTTATGACTTGTTATAATGTTTCAGGAGGCAGGTAAATGTATACAGGATTTGAATTTTCTTCAAGGTGTCTGCAAAAATTTAATCAAATCTTTCAAGTGTTGTCCAATTCCACGGTCCTTGAATTTTTTGTGCTAGGTTTCTGATACTAGTCTGGGTTTTATACCTTCTAGCACCTCTAAAAATGGATTTGAGTCTTTGAAAAGCTATTTGTTATGTGATTTCATAGCAAGTTTAGCTAAAACCACCATTGATCTCTAAACTGGCAAGGTTTTTCCAATGGTCTATTAAGGGTGAAGAGGCGTAATTCTTGAACACATTTTACTGACATAGAAATCTGCAGAAGTAAAGCACCAAGTACATGCGAAAATCAGAGGCAACAACTAAAACCTGTATATGTCCATGGGTGTTTTGGTCTTTCTGGCAGTCTTATTAAGTCTGTTTATGGTTGACAGGTCTAGTTGTCTGTTGTTTGTCTGGTAGGTTTTAAAAGTTTCACTTGACAAACTTCTCCATGATTTCTTGCTTTGTTTGCAGCAAATGATCCAAAAGATGCTGATATTATTTGGACATATATGCAAGTGGATGAAGAAGTGAAAAAGGCTACTGGAATAACAGATCGCCAGTACATAAATCAATTTCCCTTTGAAGCTTGTCTTGTCATGAAACATCATTTGGCAGCGACTGTTCAGAAGGTAAAGTAGTTGAACCTTTAAGCTACGTGATGTAGCCTTAAGATCATTGTCCAATTGATAAAATATAAATTAGGTGCAGGTACGATGGGCTGCAGATTACTCTATTAAAATAAACAAACTCTGGATTTTCCAATTCTCCACCCATCATCATCTTTGTGCGCTCATAGGAGTCATTTGATCTCAAATTGAGTCTTTTTCTTGCAATTCTCTGTCTAAAGTAGGATCTGTGCAATCTCAATAGTCAATACCATGGTAATAATGATGTGGGAAGGATGATAACTAGCCACATATTTTTTTCTATCCTTTTTTCCCCAAACATACGTTTATTTTATTTTATTTTATTTTGTTTTTCCAAACAGGCATATGGATCTCCTGAATGGTTACAACCCACTTATAATCTAGAAACACATCTGTCTCAACTCATTGGTGACTATAGTGTACGCGAAAGAGACAGGCTTGACAATCTATGGATTTTGAAACCATGGAATATGGCACGAACAATTGATACAACTGTTACTAGTGATATATCTGCTATTATACGACTTATGGAGACGGGTCCAAAAATATGCCAGAAGTATATTGAGCATCCTGCTCTATTCCACGGGAAGAAGTTTGATCTCCGATACGTAGTCTTGGTTCGACAAATTTGCCCTCTAGAAATTTTCCTTTCTGATGTTTTCTGGGTAGGTACATCGTTTTGGAATTAATTCTTTCGAAATTTGTAAAGATAGTCACTGAAGAATAAGAATTTTGATCTAATATTTGAGCTCTAGATATCAACATTGGTATTTGAGTTGTCATTGTGCATTCTTTTGTCTTTCTCACAGGTTAGATTAGCAAATAACCCATATTCTTTGGACAAGAGAACGCTTTTCGAGTATGAGACTCATTTCACTGTTATGGTAAGTTCCAAGCATTGAGCAATGTTCTAGATTGTCTTTTAATCCATGGTACAGAACAACTGCAGTTATGAACAGCCTCCATTTTGATGGAGACGTTTAACTGAAAATGAATATAGAAGATGACCAGATTTTTTGGCTGCTTTCTCTTTGTTATATTCCGGCAAATTGTTTTGTATGTACGTACTCTTCTTTACTTCATCAAAAATAAATAAATTACTCTTCTTTAATCAATTTTTTTGAATTTCAGAACTATATTGGGAAAATGATTCACAAGAACACACCAGAATTTGTAATGGAGTTTGAGGAGGAGCATAAAGGTAGCACGACCTATCTGTCTGTACTTAATAATGCTTTCCTTTCCATTTCCAATATGATTTGTTTTTTTTGTGTCCTGTCTCTTGCTAGTTTTAGCTTTCATGCTCTATTACTACATGTCTTGCAGTTAAATGGTTGGATATCCATCAGCGAATCCGAAAAATGATACGAGCTGTGTTTGAATCGGCTGCGATGGTGCATCCAGAAATGCATAGTTCAACATCTAGGGCCATGTACGGTATAGATGTAATGCTTGATTCCTCTTTCCAACCGAAGTTATTGGAGGTATGTCACTGGAGCAAACTTCCAAAATTACCCTCTTATGAGTTTCCTTATAGGCAGAATTTTGAATAAAAATAGTAAAATTCTTTTTCTAATATAGGGTATATTTTGCATTTGATGAACTTTTGAGATTAATTAACTTAATTTTAGCATTAATAACATTAAAAAGTATTACTTAATGCCAAAATAAGCAATAACTCCTCCCATCCCACCACATTTTGCTCTCATTTGAAAAGAGGCTACTCAGCCCCCCAAAACAAGTTTGAATACTCTACTACCTATGGCAGCATTTCAGCAAGCACATTCAAAACAAAGTCGTAAAATGTGCAACTCCGTCTTCAAGATTCTGCCACATCAGGGAGTAATAGAATTCGCTACTTATTTACTGTGTACATCATAAACATCAGTTTCTTATACTAGAATTCCTAAATATAACTTGCACATATGCACATACAAGTGTTCAATGATTTCTTTTTACAGAATACTTCTTTTTTCAATATTAGATTCTCATATTGTAATCTCCTCTCCAACAAATTGCAGGTTACTTACTGCCCCGATTGCACGAGAGCATGCAAGTATGATACAGAAGCCGTAGTAGGAAATGGGGAGACTATAAAAGGTAAGGATTTTTTCAATTTCGCATTTGGTTGTCTCTTTCTAGATGAAACCACTCATGTAACCCCACTGTAACTGATCAAGTGTGTTATTAACAAGATGAATATTAAAATTATACAACTAGTAAGAATTTCACATGTTTTATATATTAAATTTCTGTCACCACTTGCCTACAATTTTTCTTCTCAAATTATAAATCTATTTGAAATGGAGACCACAAGGGAATGATCTCTTCTGAAAAGACAGGTTGCGGTGCACATGGTATGATTTTTTCTTCTAGGACTAGGGTTGATCTTGACTCAACGAGTCGTTTCCTTATTTAAAGTTAGGGTTTGAAAAATGAACAATTTCATAAAAAGTTAGGGTTTAATAATCTTGATCTTGACCCGCCAACCTACTTCAAGTTGATCCTAACCTTCACTTGTTGCTAGGTCTAGTTGTACACCTTCTCTGCATTTGTTAGGGGCAAGTTCTCTGTGTCAGTTCTTGCTACTTTCTATTAGTGGTGATCTTTTTGCATCGTGTATGGCCCTTCTCATGTTACGAAAATGCTTTTGTGACCGGCTTTTAAATCTGTATATTTTTACAGATTGAGGTGGCACTCTCAATCCACAATTTATTGTAATTTGTGTGGTCCCCACAACTAATTGTTTCACACAATAAGTGGTGGATTGAGAGTGCCACCTCAACCTTTATAAATATACAGATTTAGAGGCCGGTCTCAATAGCACTTCTGCTCCTTTTATATGTTGGTAATAGTTTCTCTACACTTTTTACACCTGTTATTGATGGCGTATTTATTTATAGCCTTGTTGGTCAATGTAATTTGTGCAATAGTTCCATCTTCGAAAAAAACAAACTAAAATTACTTAAATTACATATAAAAACACAAGCCACGTTTGGCCAGCATCCTCCTCATAATTTGAATTGTACACCTCCTCGATTCTTTCTTTAGAACAGATCTTTGTTCAAGTTGGTCTCCATCTTGTATAAGATACAGAGAGTGCGTTTTGTAGCATGTCGGAGGCGGAAGGAGTAAAATGTTGGGCTAAGATATCTGGTCTCCGAGCAAGTTCAGATGGATCATCAGATCCACCGTTCTGAGGATTGAGGGGTTTTAGAGCACCCCTTCTAATCCCCTCAGATCCATCCCTCTGCCCCTTAATTTGTCAATGGACTGTCCAAACCGTCAGATAAACTCAACTAGCAATAATAGCCGTCAGATTTATTATTTTATTTATTTTTATTTTTTAATAAAAGTATTTTGAATATCAACCCAACAGAAGTGTCCTCATTTAGAACCAACATACATCAAGCTGCCATTTTGAAGTTTCAACCCTCAAATTTATCTTGCTCCACTGAACTTGCTCTCATATTTGTAACGTTTATGATTAAGACTAATTATTTTTTGAGATGAATGAATATTTATTTCTCTTAACCGTTAAGAATGAAACTATTAAAGCAATTACTCTCTTTCTCTCACTCTCTTAAACGTTTATAATATGCTACTAAATTAGTCTCTCAAACGTTACCGTTAATGCAGGTAAACAACATAATAAAAAGCAGCAAACATGTCCAAACCTTAGTAACCGAAACCTTGGCATAGGGGTGACGCTCCCGCTCCGAAACTTCGCGCTCCCGCTCCGAACTACGCTCCGACGCTCCCGCTCCGAAGGTATTTTAGAACTAAGAATATTTTTTAATCGGCCGCTCCGACGCTCCCGCTCCCGCTTTCGTTCCCGCTCTGACCCGCGCTCTGGTTACTTAGGTCCAAACCTTAACTCCATTGTCATCCTCTAGAAAAGTTCATGTATGGCTAACCATATAATCGAAGCAACCAAACCGCGAAAGCATCAGAGAATCCAATTAAAAGATGTCTCAAACTTCCAAGAGCCTTCGAAGCAAAATCATGAGCACAGTTCAGAGCATGAGTGAAGTTCTAGAGCAGGAACGGGAGCATCACCTCTTTTACTAAGCTTCCAATACTCCTTTCAACTAGGAAATACATAGATTAGATAAAAAGTCCTATGATCGAGCAGGTAATGTTCTACTTGGCCAAGGTGAAACCTCTTGTTTGCATAATTAATCAACAAATGTGGTGTTTGTTTTTTAGGCATAGTGTAAATCTAACTTTGAAGTGTGTAAAATCTTCGAACTTAAGAATTTTAAAATGTATTCATCTGAACCGTACATCACATTAGACCTTTTAAAGAT
Organism: Macleaya cordata; assembly: GCA_002174775.1. Classification (NCBI taxonomy): domain Eukaryota; kingdom Viridiplantae; phylum Streptophyta; class Magnoliopsida; order Ranunculales; family Papaveraceae; genus Macleaya; species Macleaya cordata. The sequence goes on along the minus strand of MVGT01002006.1, from coordinate 9,394 downwards.
TTGATTCTACCAAGTGGTAAAAGCATTCTAATAAGTCAAATTTAAACAAATAAGTTTTACTTGAGTCACATTAGACCTTTTAAAGGCTTGTTTTAATTTTGTAATATCTGTCAAAATAAAAACATCAAACAATTTACTTTTTTTAAAAAAAAAATAAAAACAAAAAGAAAAACGTTTTTACACACATGAACTTTTAATATATTCCTATGATAGTACATTAAGGTTCGGAAGAACAAGTGTATGTGGAGATGGTTGATTGGAGTTCAAGGAAAACTTTTCAAATTGTAGAATCAAAAGGTGTTCAAACCATCACTAGTGTTATCATAACAGTGCCATATTGTGAATATTAATTGAATCAACTAGTTGAAGAATAATCATAACAGAGGAGAAGAATGACAAAGAAAGGAAGAAAATGAGAAAAGGAAGAAAATGAGAAATACATAGTGAGGGAGAAAATGGTGGGACAAAAATGATGCAGGTAATGAAGCCTGTAATCCTTAATATAAATTAATTTTTTACTTACATATCTATAATAATTATATTTTTTTTTCTTAATGATTCCTATATACATCGATACCTTAACAATTACAAAGGTCTAACGGAAATTTGTAATTGTTAATGAATCGATGCCTATAGAAATCATTAATAAAAAAACATCTGCAATTGTCAATGAAAGATCCACTACAAGAAAAAACTCCTCTTACAACGTTGGAAAAAAGTTGTTAAACTCCTTTTACAACGTTTTAGCCAACATTATAGTACCTAGGTGTTGTAAAAAGTAAGAAATACTTTTACAACTTCTGTTAAATGTTGCACCATATATTGTAAATATATGTGTTTGCAGTGTATTTTTTTATTTTAACAACGTTCGTTCCACATTGTTATTTATACCTTTAACAATAATTCTAAAACGTTGTAAATAATATTTTTAACAATAATTTTTGTATGTTGTCAATACTACATTAACCATAATTTTGAAACATTGTAAACATTTGTTTTTACAACGATTAACAAAGTTGTATACGATTATTTTATTATATTTATGCAATGTTGTGAAAATTCATTTTAACAATAGTAGTTAAACATTGTTAAAAGGCCTGTTACAACATTTTATAAACATTGTTGAATGTATTTTTATTTTTTAAAAAAAATTGTAAAAATTGCATTACCAAGTAGTTTGGGCAAGTGAGATATGAATAATTGGACGAAATATATCTATAATTCTTAATGAATTGATGTATATAGGAATTATTGAAAAAAAAAAATGAATATTATAGATATGTGCGTAGGAATTAGTAATAAAAAAAATACAAATATAGATAAGTAAGTAAATAAAATAAGGGTCAGGTTATATAGCCCCCTATATAATCCCTCGCTTGTGGGGCCTACATGAAATATATTCAGGGGCTAATTTTTGGAGAAAATGATCTACACGATGAGGAGAACATAGTTACTCGAAATCAACCGGATCTAAAACTCGTAACCTCAAATCTACCTGTTTTAAATCAACAGTTAAAATAAAAGTTTAAAACTTACAAATTTTTTAAGAGCTAATTTGAAGGGGTTAGAAGTTTTAGAATGAACTGATTTTTTTAATATGATAAAGCACATAGTGAGAAGAACATCCTCTCTAAAAATCAATTCCCGGATGTATTAAATGTATGCCCCACAAGCGAGGGGCTATATAACATGACCCATAAAATAAATGTATATTAGTTATAACAAGCCGCATTACTTTCATTTTTCGTTCCACCGCTTATTCCCCCACTCTATATTTGTCATTTTCTTCCTTACTTCGGCATTCTTCCCCTGTTGTGATTATTTGTCAACTATTTGATTCAATATTCAAAATCGCGTTGCTCGATGATAACACCACTGATGCATTGGGTTGAACCTTTTGATTCTGCAATTTGATCAAGTTGTCCTTGAACCCCCAATCAACCGTCCTCTCATACCCCCACCTCGTACATCATTTGCATGGGACGGGTACAAAGAAAACGATCTGATTCTTCTTGTTGTCATAGTTGCGATAAGTAGACAAAGATTCTGGGTACTACTACGTGTTGTGATGATGAAGAAAAATGTGCTAAAAAAATCCACGTAAGTTTCCTTGTTTCATGTAAAATCTTAATTTATTAAGGTTATAATGTACGTTTTACAACTCAATTTTTTCAATTTTTAGGTTTTAATATGTTTATTTAAACATGCAGGGAGACTACATTGATTACAAACAAAGGAAGAGGAGTTCAATTTCTCAAGAAGAGGATAAAGAAGACTTTGGCTACAGTAAACCGAGACAGTTTACTCATATATATTCTTCCAAACCTTAATTTACTACTACCATAGGAGGAGGAGGATGAAAAAGAAAAAATGACCAACTAATTCAATAAAAGATTAAGATTATCTCTCTGCTATAATGTGGTGATGATTCTTGATGGTATTGTTTTATTGCATGGTGGACTGGTCTGGTCTGGTCTGGTCTGGTCTGGTCTGGTCTGGTCTGGTCTGGTCTGCTCTTGTTCTTTTCATGTAGAGTTGTTGGAAGTAAAAGATGGCACATTCTTCTTTTTATGGGTTTCGGGTTCATTGGAACCAGCTTTGAGTTTCTTGGTTTGGGGTTAGTCGGAACCAGGTTTGAGTCGTATTTGAGTTCGTATCTTGATGAATATTGATGGTATTTTTTAATTTTAATGTTGACTAAATTGATGAATATAAATGGTGTGTTTTATTGTTAAAGTTCGTTTCATTTAGATTTTGATCGAGGAGAAAACATGTTGTCTAACTTAAATTTTATTTTTGATTGTCTTTTTTTAGGTAAAACGGTGGATCGAACGTATAAGGAGTCGGCTCACTTTGGAGCTGCACTGTAATATTAGAGATCACTGATGAAGCTCCCATGAACCCAATACTCAGCAGATGGGCCACGATATAACCACCACCACGTTTTACATGTTCCACCCACTTAAGTCTTACACTACATATTTCACCTACCCCTGCTCTTCCACTCCTCTTACACCTATCTCTAGGCTCCGCATGGAGATTATCCAAGTCTCAATTTCTTTTTAGGATGACCTTATCATGTAGTAAAATCAGCCCTTGGATAATTTCCATATAGGTCCCTTGGGCTAATGTAAAGAGGGGGTTAGAACAAGTGGGGTGTTAATACAGAAAAAATGCGGTGGTAGTATAATTTCCGCTCCAAAAGTTAAAAGTTTCATATCTACAGAGAATTACAACGCACAGGGCTAAGAGTTACTAGGTAGGTTGAATCTTTGATTCCTTATTGAATCAGCTGTAGTTGATGCTTCCTCAACTTAATCAACAATTTCTTGAACTTGAATGATGCCCAGGAGAAAATAATAGTACTACTCATAGACCAATTAATTTGTACAGTTGACCCTCTACTCTTGACGTAAGTTGTTCTTGCGATATTCAGGTTACAAGGTCTTCTTTCATCTTCCAGAAAATTATGAACAGAAGAAAAGAGGGTAGAGAATTATACAGAAGAAAGAATTGGTACATTTTGGTCCCAAAAAAAAAAAAGTTGATGATTTAAGCTTCTTGTTCAGCCTTCTCAGTTGATTGATTTCGCAGCTTCAGTATCTTCTTTTGCAATTCCAAATTTGAAATCCGCTCGGCCTCCAGTGCTCGTTCAAGCTTTTAATTAAGCATTCGTGTATGAGGTTGCAAAAGCATTAAAAATTCATAAGAAGAGGAATCCATACTTGGACAAGAAAATTCAAAGAGTTCCAACTATAAAAGCACATGAAATGAAAGGAAGTTCATTCAATGGATTAGTTACCTTTGCTGCTCGGGCACTCCATTCCCCTAATATTGCTCTGAGTCTTTCATTCTCTTCAACATACTGTTCCACAATTATTTTGTTAAAATGAAAATGAAAAAACTATGCAAACAAACAAGATGATTTGACGCAGTAATCACAATAGATAAATTCCAAAATGAGGACTAAAGACTGGTTAGTCAATCAAAAGGATGAAAGAAAAGTTTAGAAATAATAATTTAACATAATAAATAGAAGGGATTATAATACTCAAAGGCACTGATAGCGATACTCAAGAAAATACCTGATTATTAGTTGTCTGGATTCGTTGGACTTCAGAATCCCGTTCAGCAATCAAATTACGAGCAAGACGTAGTTCTGACTGCACTTGATTCATCTGCAACATGAAAAAACTCCCCAGTATTAGTTGCAAGATACCCCAGTATAAGGATTCAGAAAAGGATCTAGAATGTTGGCATTACCGTGAAGCAACAAGGATATACTTAGATGTTTCTGAAGCTATGTTAACCCATTACCATGCAAATATAACAGTACCAACATAACTCATGAGAAACCAACAATCTCGAAATATTCTTATAGATAAGAAATTTCGCAAGGAAGAGAAAGTGAAAGAGCTCCATTGTGAAGAACTGCTCATACATCTAATACGGTTTCCTACAAAATTGTTGAGTGTGCGAATGCAAAAATTGCTAGAGTATCAGATCCTTGGTTGCTTACAGGAATACGAGCTTGTTAGATAATCTGAGGGTGCAACAACAGTGCTCTGATTCCTAGTTTTCTCTCTTTTTCTTGTTCTTCTTTTTTGTTTTTTTAATACGCTTTGTTAAGAGCCATCCCAAAGTAAAGATTGTAGAATAGGATAGTAACCTGCTCTGATTCCTAGTTTCTCTTTTCTTTTCTTTTTTAAGTAAAGTTTAGTTATGAGCCACCCCAAAGACAAGATTGTAGAAGAGGATAGCAACAAAATCTGATAAGGAACGGAAGGAAAATAAGCAAGGAAAGGAAAGAAGAAAAATGTAGAAGACAAATCTCACACATCAGGCCAGGTCTCCCTTTACACTAAAAAAGCCACCATTGATTCCTAGTTTACAAAGCATAATTTGGTTATTTCTGCTGAGGTCTAATGCACTAAATATTTCCCGATGTTTGTAATGATTCCTAGTCCATAGTGTTGTAATCAACAATATTATATTCCAGAACAAACGAATGCCCAACACTCCAACACTGTAGTCGATATAGTTCTCATTTTTCAGGAAACAAATGTGGCCCCAAGGCCCCCTAAACTATAAACCAAGATATTAGTGAGAAACAAACAACCAATCAAACCATCGGAAAAAAGTAAACATCAATCTAAGGGGACACAGGAACCCAGTAAGAATTCATACAAGCAGTAAAATAAAAAGATAGAAGATAGTAGAAACTAGAAAGAGAGGTTCAAAAGAAAACTGAGAGAGCATGGGACATTGGGTTCATTACAAACAAAAGGAGATAATAATTTAATAACCGAGATGTTTATAATAATACCTCAGCAGATAAGGCTCGTAGTTCTTGGTCGCGAGCTGCCAACAGATGAGCGAGATCAACCTGCGGAAAAGATTTGTAAATAAAAGTTAATTAAGTTGTTCTTGTTCCACAAGGACAACAACAAAGGTTCTTCAGGTTAAACCAGCAAGTTTCAATCTGCATTTTTGATGGGGCTAAAGAAACTAAGTGGTTGTGTGGCTCTGTTCTCTTCCCAACATGAAGTTCCTTCCAATGACATAAATACTAGAAACGTCAAATTCTTATGGATACCCAAACAACCAAACAACCTAAATCAACATGATCTGGATTTTGCAAACTTTTATTTATGGAGGGCAGCTTACTTCACCTGTGGCGTGCTTCCGTCGTCGGAACGTTCGTATTTGCTTAAGCATTCTTGCAAGCGAAGAATCTGTTCTCAATAAAAATGGTTGGCAGTAATTTCAAAATATTATCAGCTATTATGTTAAAACCAGGTCGAATTGTATCTCAGGATCTGTGCATTAACCAATTTAATCGTATATACCTCCTCACTCAAATAATGGATATTTTCCCGCTGATATTGCAACAAAGCCATTTGCTGATCAGAAAGACGACCACCATCATGATACCTGTTTAATAAAAAAACTCCTCAGTATAGATCAAGCATTAAATTACATTCCACCGCAATTAATGTGTGATAATTTTGCTGGACTTCTATGTCATTTTTATGTTTTATGCCATCAAATATTTCAACTGCCTTCATGCAATTGAATTGGAAAATGGCATCACTGCAAAGTATGAGCATGATGCAAACTTTCTATGTTCAATCAAGTGGCTTCCCTATAAACCGCTACTCTACCTACCATAAACAGGTTATTAATCAAAGGATCACATAGAGACATCACACGTCTGGTTATTTTGAGACTTCAAAGAAAAGAAAGTAACGACGGAAACGAAGTTTGATAAATATAGAAGTTGAGAGTTGCTAAATTTGGATATCCAATAATTCTATGGAGCTTTTCTCAGCGCGATGAAATCACTTGTTTTCCTCTCTTTTTTTTCTCATTCATTTTTTAATGGAAACTTAGATGGAGTCATTTCCAAGTTCCCATTGTTCATAAAGGTATATGCATTGGCAACACAATAAAATCACAGGAAAACAGAACAAATTGTACTTGTAAGCTATTACTTATGAATATATATATATAGTACATAGTTGCTTATCAAAAAGAAATTATAGTACATAGTTGTAGACTGTCCAGAAATGGCAAAAGGAAAAAAAAAATAGTCTTAATTGGTACATGCATATAGATGCTACAGATTATTGCAAATTAGAGGGGCATTCTTATGAGAAACAAGAGCCAGCAATTCCTTATATAATTGGAAACAGTGGTGTAGACAGTAGACATGAAAGCCACGCAGAGGATTCAGATCAATAAAATTTGCAAGCCGACAAGAACTGCTGTTGAGACAGTGGTGCTAATCATGTGCATTAACAAGGTACCATTTCTAGTTTGTCCAAAGCTTTCAGGAAAAGCACAACCACTACTATTTTTAGATTTTGATTCTTTGAACTGGACAAGTATTCTTATGAGTGGAAAATACAGCCAAAAATAATCTCCAAGAACCACAGAGATAAAAAAATTTGTCTTCATTTCTATAGAATTCATGGAGATCCACAATGACATGTTAGTAAGTGTGATCGGGTAACTTAATGGATTCAAGATAAGTCTTTGAACTCTGAAATTCAATGGAAAGATGCAAAATAACACATATCTACTAGGCGTCCATTGTGTTCATTACTTCAATGGACACAAAACACAATGTTGATTAGTTAAGCAAACTTTTTAGGTAATGGTATAAAAAGCTAGAATTTAAAAGATTAAGCTTATAATCTGTTCCCTAATTAATATCCATGTTTAATTGAAAATATTACATTTCATTGGCCCAATTAAACAAAATCAAACAAGCATGGATAAGTAGCATGCGAGTATGACATGTTACTCGTAGCTAATTCTTTTGTTAGGGTATAAAATATTTCATTACAAAATGAAGGATGCTTCCATATGAATCATACCTAAACTAGTAATCAATGACATGAAGGCCGAAATCATAAAATGATATGGCAACAAGAGAGAACCCTTTGCCAGTCTGCAAATTTGACAACAGAGACGACAAAGGATGCTAATATGTCACTACCTCAACTCTTCCAAGGAACTTGATGGTTGAAGTGCAGAGTATAACGACTTCAAAACATCAGGCTGAGAGTTCAAAGAATTGTACTGATGGACGCATCCTGCAATAACCATGATAAAGAATTGTAATAAAATTACTAAGGGAGCATACATAAGCAATTTAATGTCCAAAACTGAAAGGAAAATTTTTGAGTTAAATTTTATTACAGAAGCACATTTAGTGTGGTAGATCTCTTATCTGGACAACAATCTATAAGACAAATCCAACTTGTACTTACGAGCTTTACAAAATTAAATTGGCACTCGATGGAAATCAAGTCTTAGTTGGTGATAATTGTTGATTTGTCAGAACCAATCTAAAGAATCTAATTGATAGACATTTTTTCCATATAAATCTTTTCTGCAAAAATGAATGTGATCTGACATTTGGAGAGCAACTTGCTGAAGAAAGAAAAGGAAAAAAAAAACTGAACCACAGTAGGACTTCCAATGGGATGGATACTCTTTCCCACGTAATTACCTCAGACATTTTTTAATAGAACAGATAACCATGATTTTCTACCATAAATGAAAAGAATTACAGGTCAACATCACAACTAAAGATATCCAAAAACATGCCTAATTCCTTTTGATTAGTAAAATAAAGTTACAAACCGACAATCACAAGTAAGAAAAATAAAAAATAAAAATAAAAACTAAGTCAAACCTAGCATTAGCCTAAAATGATCATCTGGAAGAGATTGCATCTATTTAACTCCATAAAAAGATCCTTCAAATCTTTAAACCTACCAATATAGAGACCCATAAAAGATCCAGCACATAGGACTTCAACGAAAATAATTATCCTGCACATTTGAAAGACAAATAGGGGTTGCTGAACTGATTCTCTTTATTAAGAACATGAAAAAACAAAACAAAACAAAATAAAAAAAGAAATATCATCAGCATACAAACAATGAAGCTTTTCTGATACATATTCTGATGATATTCTTAGCACATGCAGTGCATGGTTGTGCCTAAGTGATAACTGAGCACTGTGTGCAACTATTATGCACCTGGAACATGCATTGATCTGTGGTCATGAACATGCAGTGCATGGTGGTTCCTTTTTGTTTAAAATTGGGCTTGGGGAATTTACAAATTTGTGGCACATACTGATTCCCCTATCCATCCAGCAGGTGTGTTCAATAAGGAAATTTAAGCATTGAGGATTGAATAACGGCTAGATTCTAGATGCCAAATATCAGTATGAGCATAGAGTTAGTCGCTGTATAGGAGTTCCATATATAACTGGATATCCACATTTAAAGAACATGCTGATATCATATGTGACAAAAGTGACTGCACATGACACACTCAGGTATATTAGTTAGGCCTTAAGAAAAAAAGAAAAAAAAAAAAAGAGGTATATCATAACTTGCCTCAGAAATGCAGAGAGAGAAAGAAAACTAAACTGAGGTTGCCAAACCATGACAAGTAGCATTAGAGAAGTACCTGATTCACATGGACAAACCAAAGTTACATAAAAAAAAAAAGTTATCAAGTCAGTAAACAAATCATTTTCTATGAAACATAAATGCATATAAACTCAAGTTTGATAAGCATAAGAATGTGATGGAACTATGATAGAAATGTTCTAAATCTGATTTCCTGATCAGTTCCGTTCTGCTACTTAAAAGTTGCAAATAGCTAAGACTACATTTAGTTGGAGATAATAATAACATAATAGGAGAGAGAGAGAGAGATAGAGAGAGAGAGAGAGAGAGAGAGAGAGAGAGAGAGAGAGAGAGAGAGAGAGATTTTCTAAAAGATGAGCATGAATCACATAATACGCACCATATGCAACAGTGGCAAAAGGAAGACGGATAATGTGCTTCAACTTCTGGCTGTAAAC
>MVGT01003053.1:102814-119550 GCA_002174775.1 Macleaya cordata | reverse complement strand
GGTCGCAATATTACCTTCTTTTATAGTATCTCCGAGGTCCTTAGCTTGAAGGCTAAGTTCAGCATCAAGTACCCATGAAAGGTAATTATTTCCAGAAAGATCTAGAGCCTCAAATTCAAGTTTAGTTAAATTAGACATAATTATAATATCAAAATAACAACTATACCTTTGATGATTGTATCTTCAAAAACCCACTCTTGTCGCCAAAAATTTGGTTTAGAACAATCGTGCTGATAACGTGTTATGAAACTACACAATTTAAGGAAACCAAATGGTGTAATACTAGTATGTAAATATATATATCATGTAAAGGAAAGATTCACTCTTAATATCTCATAATCAACTTGATTTTCACTTGTATTCAAATGGTTACAAATGGGGGGGTATTTATAGAAGTAAGGGATGAAAAATACACATGGGCTGCCATAATATAATATGAGGCAGCCCATGTGGGCTGCTGCCCATATAGGCAGCTGCCTACTAGATGTGGGCAGCCACAATAATATATTAAAGTGGTGTTTGTTTTTTTAGGCATCTGAATTTTATTCGTGTGAATCTTATTGTTTGTTTGAATGTTTTAACCTCTAGGTAGAGTCAGACTTTAAAAATATAATATTCAATTCAAAATTTGGGCTGAAAATATGACTTCATGTACAACCTAGATGGGTTTATTTTCAAATTCGTATGCTTGAAATTTGAAAATTCTACACAATTCAAAGTTACATTCGCACCAATCAAATGCTTAAAAAAACAAACAAAATTAACCTTAGGTGTTTGGAGACTGTTGTGGTGGTGGTGGTGATGGTGGTGAAAACAAACAAAATTAACCTTAGGTGTTTGGAGACTGTTGTGGTGGTGGTGGTGATGGTGGTGGTTATATAGCAACGTTGGTGGGGTGCTTGTGGCGAGAGTAGTGGTGGTTGTTAAGAAACTTGGTGAAATGGTGGTGGTAGTGGTGGTGGTGGTGGTAGGGATGCTGATGACTGTCTGGTGGCTTTGGCAATGTGATAGTCTGGTGAAGTGGTGTTGGAAGGTTGATAGCATGAATTGGCCACAAAGACGGCATGTAAGCATGTACCCAAAATTGGGTACTCTCAGTGCTTGTAGGTGTAGCATCACTCAATAACGTTCATACAGTTTGTCAAACCAAACTTTCAACTTTTTGCGCATATAGTAGTCCAAAAGAATGACTTCTAAAATGTGTTCCCAAGCGCCCATGAAAATCCTGTTGTGGACTTGTGATACCAAATAGTCATCTGAAGTTTCAAACCCTAATTCCCGAAAGAAATTGCTTTCGAAAAAAATTTCCACAACAACGGCCCTGTTTGGTGGTTTTTAGGTGTCAGGAATATGAAAATAAACAGGATATTGAGCTTGATCAGCTTCAAAAAAAACCTTGGTAAACAATTGTTTGTTTTTTTTATATATATTTTTATAAGATAGTCAACATTCATCTAAAGAACCTTCACAATACAATTCATTCAAAGATACTCCTTCAGAAACTTTCTGAACCCTTTGAACACAAATAAAAACTAGATCCATACTGGTTTGACAGTAGCCTTTAGTTACACTCCATTCAGAGTAACCACAACTTTGCGTGGAGTAGCATGGTCCCGGTGTTCGCACAGCCATATTCCCTGAATCACAACCAAAAAACAAAGAATGCGTCCACTCAATTATAAGAGAGTACTGGGAGACAGATGCTTTGTAAAATTTATACTTTCAAAATCATAACATAGTAACGTACGCAATAATCTCGCAAATTAATCTGACGGGGATGAGAAAGCCTATGAAGAAGTGTTTATTGTCTGTAGTTAAACACAGACTGATTGATTAGGGAAGTTAAAACAGTGGTCCACTATAGGATCAGTCCTTGAAAATGACTGGTATATAGTTGTCTTCCTAATAACCTTGAAAATGCAAGTATAAATAGGATCCTACAAAGGAAATTAGTTCCATTTTTTTTTTTTTGACGTTTTGGGAAGTGATGATTGATAATGAAACACACACGTAATGCGTCTATGGATGAAGATGAGGGAGCTTTTTCTGATGTATATACAAACATAAAAGAACATGAGGATGAGGAATCCAGGTTTCTCTAACATCCGGTGGTGAACTTCAGATATTTCAGTAGAAGTAGAACAATGACATTTCAGATATTTAGCCAAATCAATTTAATCCCTAACTCGTAGTTACCTGCCACGTTCCCATATTGAGACGTCCATCGGTTATTGGAACCCTGCACAAAAAGCAAACATCAAGCTAGGATAAACTGGTAAGTGAAATGGGAAATAATGGAACTCTCTTGTTTAGGAATGTATGGGGTCAGAGGAGATTCGCACGTGAGGGTACAACCAAACATTGATGATTTAATGTGTGCCGGCATGTCATCAGGACCTGCAAGAATGGACCCCCAAATTCAAAATCAACCCTTAGGAAAGCTACCAAAACAACTAACAACAACCAAGATATTCCATTGGAAAAAAATAAATAAATCATTTCTTTAATTTTCCGCCCCTACTAAGTTTAACATAAAAATTAATCTCTCCCCGCCCACTTCGGAATTGCTCTAATTCATCAGAAAAGCAAAAGAACAACTTATTATTCTCTTTCTTTCTTGAAAACCACAACCAGACCCAGATCATTCTTCTCAGTTCAGTCTCTAAAAGAAACTGTAGGTTTGAGATGACCAAATGGTCATTTTCCAATCTCTAAGGATGTCTCAGTATCTTACCACTTCTAGTCCTAAAACCCTCTAATGAAATAACCCAGTGAGTCATCAGCCCTTCATCTTTTGATTGATAATGATAACTGAAGGTGTTTAAGGATCTGTCTACAAAATCTATTTTATTCCCTTTTGCACCCCGTTATTCTCTGCTTTTCAATTTTATCTTTTCAATTTTCTTATTAATTTTGTTGATTTCTCCCATTAACTTTTCCTTTACTTCCAAAGAACGATAAGGACAAGCAAAACAGTGATGATTTTGATTAATAATTAATGTGGCATCACATGAAACTGCAAGGTCTTTAATTCCACAGCAATTAAAAACTACTCCAGATAAATTTCTGAAGAAACTTGAACCAATTCAAGGGAAACTCCAGTTTCCTGGAAGATATACTCACCACTAATTTAGAGTTGATAGTCCTGAAGAGAGAGAAAATAAGCCAAACTACTTTCTACCCTAAATATCAAAATTTCAGACAAATCGGTATAAGAACAAGAATCAGTGACCATGATCAACTTTTCAAACATTGTACCCTGATAAACCAATTTGAGTGCCTCATACCCTATTTCTTTCCTTTACTTCAAACTGTTCTCAACAAGTAATACAATGGTTTCATCAACCCTTGATCAAGCCAACGGCCAACCTACCAAATTGATTCAAATATAAACCTTAATTGTAAAATTTATCCAGATAACCAACTAGAATTTCACAACATGTTATGTGTCATTAGATAATCAGACACAGATGAACATTAAAAAGCAAGTCAACTTGGTCAAATTCAGAAGAGCAGATTCAAACTTCTACAATTCATCAAGAATTCTTAGCCAAGATTACGAGGACAGCAAATTTAACATACGGAGTTCCAATACTAACCTTCCAATGTATGCTTCCATGGAGCAGAGCGGCCCTGAAAAACACATTTGGAAAACAAACTCAAACTCTTAATGCCATCAAATTAGTAAAAACTATACAAAATAAGAGGAAGCATGCCAACCTCTGGAACTATCTTATTGAGGAAGGTCTCAGTGTCGTCCCGAACATCAGAGTCATAATTCTCATTTATGGTCAGAGAAGCACTTGTATGTTGCACTGGAAGGAAAATAACTCTGTTTTAGACAACAGGTAGTATTTCATTACAGACTTGATCAGGTATAAGATATTCAGATCTTAATCGTCCAACTTACAGAAAAAATGTGCAAGGCCACATTTGAATCCTGACAAGTCTTGTTCTATTTCCTTCACTATCTGATTAAGAGATCATTAGCCACGGCATTGAAGATTAGTACTAGAATACAAGTAACAAATTACACAAATGAAGAATTAAAAATTAAAGTGAAAGAATTTGAACCCCTTATGGTTCAGTGATCTTCTTGGCAAACTAACTTTAATCGCCAAATCACAAATTTAACCACAAAAATCAGACCAGTAACAAGCTTGCATTTTGAAAGAAGAAAATCTCAAACAATTGACCTGCAATGAGTCTATGACAGATCAACATATTCACCAAAAAGAGTCCATGAATCAAAATGGAAACCTCTGTTACTTCCTTTCCTGAATTTATTCCCCTCACTTGACAAGGTTCTCTACTTATTCGATAAACTTGTGCGTCAGTTGTTTACTTATACAATCTTAACATAGTTTCGTGTTTTTAATTTTGGGTAGAGAACAAACTGAAATCCTTAATTCCAATTATCAAACAAACACAATCTTTTGAATAACAATTACAGATTCTAAAAATACCCAAAAGAAGCTAAACCATTAAAACCAGATTCTATGTTTTTCGATGCACCCAAAGGAACTCCAATAAAAAAAAACCTAAGTTAGATAACTCAAAGTTCGAAGAGAAGAGCAAAAAACCCCACATTGGGGTACCATTTGAGGTCCAGGGAAATCCTGAAAAATAACCCAATCGACTTGAAAACTAAGAAAATAAACCCACAAATAAAAATCACCAGAAAGTTCAGTGCGATCTTCTGCTTCTACCTTTGGAGTGATGAGATGACAGCAATTGAAATTTGAGTTAAGACAAAAAACCAAAATTTGGGAACCCATCAAAATTCAAAGAACTAATGCAAAGAATCCACCCCAAATTTGAAAACCAATAAAACAAACCCACAAACCAAAACAACACAAAAAAAAAAAAAAAACAGAAATTCAGTGATCTTTTTTTGGAGGTTCTACCTTTGGAGTGACGAGATGACAACCACGTCTCTGAGCAGGGAGAATCACAGTCTTCTGAGCCCATTTAGGAGAAGCCATGGTCTTCTCTGCAACTTTTAATTGATCGTTCAAAGTGGTTGGCTTGTACTGAGATTTTATGTGAATTGGTGTGGCGAAGGGCTTTGCAGCGAAGAACACTGATGAGGCTTGCATCGGTAGTACTTCAAAGCCCAACAGAAGTAGCAAACACTTGTAAGAAATGTTGTAATAAGGTCCTATTATCAAGGACAAGGCCAGCACCAAAAACACGCCCCCTATTGTGAACCTGGTTTTTAAGAGCAATGGCATATTGGCAATTTGGCATGACCCCCTCTCCTTGTAAGTTTTTTTTGTGTGTGGCTAAGGTGCAACCTTAAATTTCTTAATGAAAGGTCCGGGTCAGTTTGGGGCTCAAATCTACTTGGCCTGTCCATCTCTAGCCAAACGGAATGTAAGGTTTAAAGTTATTAGTGGGGCCAACAACCGCTTGGCCGATTCGTTGGTGTCCTTCCCTATGATTTGGAGGTCGTGGGTTCAAACCTTGCGGTCATGGTATCATTGTATAGGTTTGGCCTATGTCATTATTATGTTGGTGCCTTCTATGCGTCCATAGTAGCGTCATTTCCTGATTCTGTGATGTCCTCCTTTCCTACGTTTATAGTGGTGTCTTTTCGTGTGTCTATTGGTGGCAAATTTTCTAGTGTCTGTGTCTGATCTTGACAATTTATTTGCACTTCTCAACCACCCTATACTGTGTATTTCCGCCTTATTGTAACTTGACATTTTTCTCACTCCCTCTTATAAAAAAAGAGTTATGGGAACCTTATAAACCAAAAAAGTATTACATGTAGACTTTTAAAGTTTTTTTTGGTGGAGCAAGTATCCCACCAATCTACACATCACTGCCTAGTCTGTTTACACATATGAGGTAAAGTTCAAAATCACCAGATTTAGGTCCCACCCAAGGATATCCCCTACACCAAAATATCTGATCAGAGTATAAGACCATATAAAAACCCCATATTCTCTTCTACAAAGGATTATAAATGGCAGTTCTATGCTCTATGGATCTTGTACTTAAACAAACAGATTAGGTGTAAAACAAATGAAAAAACAAAAAGATACAAAAGAAAAAGACAAAAAGATTCCTACAGGCTACAAGCTTAAGCTGCAGATGACAACCAATCTGGAAAGGAAAGCTTCATTGCGCGCGTACCCCCAACCAAGTCTGAAATTTGTGCCTCTTCCCCTCAGGTCCTTTGTCTAAAGCTGAAAGTTTGAATGTTGGTACATCTTTGAGAATCAGAAATAAAGCTCAATACTTTCCCATTTTCCCAAAATTTCAAAATAAATTAGCCTTAAGAAAGGTCTTTTTTCACCGTAATTTCAGATCCAAAATCTTATTCTATACCTATCCTATACAGTGTCATTCTACGTTTTTCCATTAGAAAGGAACATAATTTGAAAAACCCGAACACTCACTTTTTTTTTTTTTTTTAGCGCCCAAATGCTTAGCTGTAGGATTTTTGCGTTGTGACCTGGTTGAATGAACAGGCGTAAAAATCCTAAAACTAAACACTTTGAGGGCTAAAAAAAAAATAATGAGCGCCCAAGCTTTCTTGATATGGAACTTGATTGAAAAATGAAAGAGTGAAGCGAACCCAAAGTTCGAGGTTGTGATTCCAAATGTGACAACTGTTCTCAAATATTTTGGGCTTCTCACCATCATAATCATATAATAAAATGAATCAAAACTAAGCATGCCTCTGATTTTGAAAAACAACATGTTGTGCCCATGTTTACAATGTTTCTTCGAGACAAAACAGTTATATTATTGTCCCGTGGATGTTCCCATACAATCGGGATGAAATCAAAATGATGAAAACCCTTTGATTATTTATATAATATTTGATCAAATAAAAATTGATACTCTTCATATTTGTAGCATCCTGTGGACATCATAACAAATACGAGTTCAAATTCTCCGTCTCTAATTGTTTTTTTTTGTCTTTAATACGAGTTCAAATTCTCCGTCACATAGAAATCATTTTAGAATGAACTAATTCTGAACGTTCTCATAAAAATGAACTATTGTATCATGAGTCACAAAAACAAAAAAACAAAAAAAAAAACAAAAAAAGTAAGATCAACAAAAGATTGGGAAGGGACCAGCAAAATGGGTATGGAGCATTAGAACTCAACAAAAACTGCATTCGCTCAAAAAAAACGTTTCGATCCAACCAAATCTTGAACCTTTGACTGGAATGTAATAAATAACGCATTTAATATTTCTTTGACCAAATATAATAACTGTGCATCATTGCATAACCATATCACTTCCTCTATTAGAGCATCCACAATGGTGATTGTGTAAAATGGTTGTGTATATGCTAAAAATACACAAAATGTGACAAATGTAAAAATGAACTCACAATGGGTCGTTTTAAGTGTTTTGTGTATTTCTAAAAAAAAATTACTAAAATAATTAATGAAACCAATAAAGTAACATACTTTATTTATAACATAGGTGCTGGGCAGACTTTGAGAGTCCGCCCAACACCAAGCGGTCTCTTAGACCGTGCTTGGTGTTGAGCGGACTCCAAGAGTCCGCCTAGCACCTACAAAAATTCCAACTTTTTGTTTTTTGTTTTATTTTTTCGTGGAACGGTGTATGAGAGTCCGCCCTACTTCAAAGGACGGGCGGTATTTCAAATCCCGCTCCGCTATAAATGCAAATTTTTTTACAAGTTGTGTATTTCTACACAATTCTCTCTCCTGCTAGTGTAAAAATACATTTTTAAACAATCCATTGTGGATTGATTTTTTAACAAATTGTCTATTTATACAATGCATTGTGGATGCTCTTATTAAAGCGAAAGAAGCTTTGATTCCGTGACAAACACCCGTGAATTCCTTCATTATATATAATTTTTTATAAAAGAATTACATCTAGCCAGGGTTTCCAAAAACTATTAAATAAGGGCAACTCGAATATGTAAAAATGGATCCTTTAATCTCTTTGGGGATTAAGGGATCCAATCTCTTTGGAAAATTGGAATCCTAACAAAACGAAAAAAAAAAAAGAGGTGGTTGAATATCTGCTTGGTTGAAGAATTAAGAATGCCTCAAAATGATCTGAACAGACAGACATTGGCCAAATTTATGAACCCAACATCTCAAAAGATCAGAAACCCCCCATATGATTTGTGTTTTTTTAGTTCAGTGGTTGCTAAATCATTAAAATCATCAAGAAATTTTAAGTTTTAATCTTTGGAGGAGGAAAAAATTTGCAAAATTGAATGCTTCAATCCATGAAAAATTAAATTCAAAAAATCATCAAAAAAAAAAAAGCAAACAGAGACCAACTAATGAGAAGATTAAAACATTATATGAGCTATCATATCTGTTAATTGAAATAAACAACAACCCAAAATACATCAACTCCATCTTCATATATTTCATTTCTTCACCAACTAGAGAGATTAAAAGAGATCAAAACAAGGAAGGGGAATGGTGCTTGAGCCCAAAAGGGTGACAAGCAACAAGGCAAAAAGAGAGTTTATGTTTCAATTTGTTGAGATGTAAAACCTTCCTTTCACCCCAATGAAGAACACGAAGAACTCTACCTTTGAATACATTATTTATCTTCCCAGTACTACCCTTTGTAGTTAAGATCCTCACCATCTCTTTCTCTTTGGTCGTCGATGACCCCATTACTACTATTGCAAGCTTTTCTTCTTCTTCTTCTTCCCCTGCTCTTGATGCTCTGTTTTCTTCCAAGTAAAGAGGGTAACTCCTCAAGAACACTCTCCTGTTGTTATAGTCTTCATCCCTAAAGCTTCTTGTTCTCTTCCCAATTTCCTCTTCCCCTTCCATGGAAGCTGAGAAATCCATTCACAAAGAGATTCTAGAGAGAGAAAGTGAGAGAAACAGATGAGAGAGAAACAGAGTTTGCTGTACTTTCAATGTTTTTAAGTTCTAGTTTGGGGAAAGGAGGGGAGGGGTTTCTATACTACTCCCGAATGAAACGAAAAGATAATAACACGAAAAATTAATAAGATCGAAAAATTAATTATGTTTTGGATTTTGTACTCCAACACGTACGTTATGCAGCTATTCATCTGCCATGCTTTTATGGTCATGAACATGGTCCCGGTTGTAAAACAAAAGGTTCCTGCTGAATAAGTTATTACCTGGAGTATAGTATCAATTTCAAAATGATATTATCCACTCGGAAAATGCTGTTGTAAGCATAAGCCGCCAACTAGTTATGGCGATGAATCATGTGGCAACTAAGGATCTATTATTGACGATAGAGAGTATTCAAATATTTTTGAATAGATTGTGATCCGTCTTCTAACATTTTTTAAATTTATTGGATGTATATAAGATTTGAACTCAACCATATGCTAACAACAACAATAGACTTTATAATTAACTAAGTTAAATAGCACTCCTTGCACACAATCTTGATCCAATCTCCAAAATTACTCAAAAGAAAAATGGTGACGTCAACGAACGGGGTAGCTAGTTAGACCAAAATTAGTTTCAAGTTCAATATTTGGATCAATATTATAAATATGCAAGTATTACATAAGAGTAGGGATATATGTTGGACCCATCTATTGCATCCCCATATTTGTGAGATCTACATGAACTTATTTTCGGTGAAGATGATTTTTTTATCATATAGATTATTACATAGAACCAACCTCTCTACGAAGAGTCTTACCAAACACTCCCTTTAATATTAGGATTCATGAATAAACCCAATTTAAATTAAAGCGCATAGCATCTTTGCTCCAATAAAGCTTATCTTAATTAAAAAAAAAAACGTAGCATCTTTGCCAAATAAGGCCAATATGTGTGCAAGTCCATATATAGGTATTAAGGTATGGACGATTATTTATCATTTTTTTATCGATGGAATTGTATGTAAGTGAATATGAACTAGTTAGCAGGTACCATCTTCATTTTTCTTTACCATTTTAATAGAGTGACACCTACCAATTTTTTATCATTATCAAATTAAAATTTATAGGAAATCCTGTAAATAATCGTGTTACTCCATGTTGTACTTGGAACTTAAGTAGAAATCGTACAGTCAAATTATAAACTCAACAAGTTTGGGTGTTAAACGGAGAGTCCCACGATTAGTGTGGTTAGACATCGTGCAATATCAAAGCACAAATTTTTACTGCTGCTGACCCACAAGCCCACTATTACTAAATTAGTGAATAAAATGAAATTGGAATATCGAAATGGTGCAACTTCTTACTCTCCTACTCAAATCATGTGGTCCACAATGTAGGGTGGGCAAGATTCGTTTTGCAAAAACACTAATTCCTCAAATATGTACAAGAACAACTTTAAGTAAAGGAAACAAAGAAAGAGATTAGGTTAAACCCTAGAAATGTAAACCCTGAGGTTGTGTAAATTTCCAGATAGAAAATGGAGAGAAAATGCTACCTTTTACAGTAGGAAATTGATGTTACAACCACTTTAAAAAGTGGCCAACTGATTCATCCTCTAAACTTCTCAGTGATGTGGGGCCACCTCTTGGATTGGTAGTAATCCATCACCTCATCAGATCATCGAGACATGTATGGGTTCTAAACTTCTAAACGAAAAAAAAGAAGAAAAAGTATTGAACCCGACGTGAATCGAACACGCAACCTTCTGATCTGGAGTCACACGCGCTACCATTGCGCCACAGATCCTCACGGGAAATATTGTACATCCAACCTATCTAGTAGGAACAAATGTTAAACTCTACTTTTACCGTAGTTTGGAGTCGCAAACAAACGCTTGCTTGGTTGGTATGTGTCTCTCCCTATGACATAAGAAGTTGTGAACCGTCAGGCCGTAGTATTGCCACAAGGTTTGGCCAATGTAATAAATTATGTTAGAGTTAGAGGTTTCTCTTCGTTCGTGGTGGCGAGCTTATCTTCATTCGTAGTAACGACTTCTCTTCGTTCATAGTAACGACTTCTCTTCGTCCGTAGTGGGGACTCTTTTGATGATCTTGACGGTGTCTATGTGCTTATTACACATTTATTGCTAGCGATTAGAGTCATTGGTGTATCTTTGTCTTATCATTGTAATTCGGACAATAGTCATCTCTTGTACTAAAAAAATAAACGTAGTTTAGCGCCATCCCAAACGAGCGGACGGTCGTCCTCCCTAACTCTTGGAAGGCAACCAAAGTGGGAGACTAGGAGTGGGATATCTGTTTCTAACCTAAAGTTTGGAATTTGAGATATTTTAATGTGGCATAAACATAAGGTGACCCACTGTCTTTTTAACTAAGTACAGTTGTTGTGAGTTGTGACCCCCATATATATCTTTGGAACTTGAGTTGCTTTCCACAGGAAAAAATGGAAATGGAACATCAAAAGAAAGGCAAAGTTTGTGTGACAGGGGCATCCGGTTATCTGGCTTCTTGGCTCATTAAGCGACTACTCTTAGCTGGGTATCATGTTACAGGCACAGTTAGAGATCCAGGTCTCTCTCTCCCTATATTTCTCTTTGATTTTGTCTGACAGGTTTTGGAACCATCCGGTCGAACTTAGGTGGGTTAGCTGGTTAGCGTGTCAAGATTATCACAATTTAATCTTGACTAATTTATTAAACGATTCATTTTTTTAAATCTTAATCCTGACCAATTTGCAAAGCCGGCCCAAAAGTTAGGCAAATTAGGCAGCAGCCTAGGGCCTTATTTGGTTGGGGCCCAATGTTTGAATTTTTTTTTTTTTTTGATAAAGCCAATTGCTTGGAATCAGTTTTTACATGATGCCCATGAGTCTGAAGCGTTAAAATAAGAAAATAAAAAACGAGGCCCCATGGCTCTAGAAAACTATAAAAGCAGGCAACACAAAGACCAAATGTTATTTATTTAACCTACGCAATCTCACGTCTCACTTTTGGGTTATTTTGAACCATCGATTAAAAATGAGAATGAAGGACCAAGTTTAAAACTAATTTTAACTTTCTTCTCTTAAAACCGAATCAAAAAAATTTGAGGATTTTTCTCTTCTTTTTTTTATCGTAGTGGTTGAGAGGGCCTAGGGCATGGGATCAAAAAGACTTGGTCGCCCTCACTTTCCAGCTAGGGCATAACATTATCTAACAGTATCTGAGGTTTGGATTTAAATTTTTCGGTTTCTTATTTATATGCTATTATTCACAAGTGAAATCATGATTGTTTGATACATGGTTTATAATTAAGAAAACAAAAGGTGAAAAAATTTTACCCCTTTCTATTTCTATCGACAGTTATATAGAGAAATGATTTTTTTTAAAAAAAGGAGAGATGTAAGGAATACATTTGTAGAGCAGCCATGGATATACAAGTAGGAATTGTTGTTGATTTGTTGAGACATTTCAGTAGTTCGGAGTGAAGATCCTGCTTTTGATTCCTCTGTTTTCTGGTCCAAATTTGAGTTCCACATGATCTCAAAAATTTAGATTGAGATTTAGTTGAAATAGAATTATCAATATTTTCAAGCTTCAAACATAAAAAATAAAAAAAAAAACTAACTTCAGATTAAAAAAAAAAACGACATGATATATGTTTAGGAATCGCTATTCCAATTGATGGGGCTCAATTTCAAAGTTTCGCCTAGGGCCTCCACTTTCCTTGGGCCGGCCCTGCCAATTTGACATTTTTTTTTTGTATAAAACAAGAAAACAAACCAAGGTCAACCCTAACCCTAGCAGGAGTGGAGGAGCGAAGAAGTGGCGATATCTATTTCAAACTTTAAAGAATTTGAAACAACTTTACACAAAGCAGATATCACCACTTCATCTTGAGAGTCATCCTGGGAGTCATCCAATGAGTACAAGTAGCATTATTTTTACTACATTATTAAATATTAATTGTTTCATTCAAAAGTGTCTGGCCCAATTAATCTGTCCATTTAGACGGATTGAGGTGGCACCCTCAATCCACCATTTATTGTCCAAAACAGTTAATTGGGTGGACCCCACAAATACACAATCAATAGTAGATTGTGGGTGCCACGTCAATCTGTCTAAATAGACAGATTGAAAAGGCCGGTCCCAAAATCATTCCGGTTTTAGGGTAGAATTGGAAGAAATTTTCTAGCTTGAATAATAATAATAATAATAATAATAATAATAATAATAATAATAATAATAATAATAATAATAATAATAATAATAATAAATAGTATATTTAGTAGAAATTATTAATGGGTTGTGTAGGGAATTACGAAAAAGTTGCACACCTATGGGAATTGGAAGGAGCGAAAGAAAGATTGAAATTGGTGAAGGCAGATCTAATGGTGGAGAACAGCTTTGATGATGCGATCATGGGTTGTGATGGTGTCTTCCACACTGCCTCTCCAGTCTTGGGACCTAAGTCCGATCCAAAGGCATGCTTTCTACCACCCATGCACCATCTCACTTTTATTTTTCACACTAACTACATGTACATTTTTAATGAATTTCTTGCACTCCGATCAAAAAAAAATTTTCTATGGGTGAAATTGCATGTAAGTGGATTTGAACTCAGATCGTAGACGCGTAAATACCATTCGAACAGCTTTACTACTCTAATATACTGACACCTACGACTTAGATATAATGTATACAAAACAGGCTGAGATCCTAGACCCTGCAATCAAGGGTACATTGAACGTGTTAAGGTCATGCAAGAAGAACCCATCCCTCAAGCGAGTAGTCCTCACCTCATCTTCTTCAACAGTAAGAGTGAGAGATGATTTTGATCCACAGATCCCTTTTGATGAGTCTTCTTGGACCTCCGAAGAACTTTGCCAAAGACTACAGGTAATAACAAGCTCTCTCTATCTCACTATTTTTACTGTAGTTAATTGGGAGAGGATTGTTCGAGTTTGGTGTTAGTCGAACTCGGGCTTGGGCTGAGCGTCAATCGAATCCAAAAACCCAACCCAAACCCTAAGCCTGGTCAGCTTTAAGCATTGTCCAGCTGGTTTAGGCTTACTTAGGGCCTGGTCTCATTTAAAGCCTTTGCTTAGACCTAAGCCAGTCTAAAATTTAATTAAGCTACTTAGTAGCGCTTTCTCATTTACCTATGCAGTCTTTGTTTTTTTATAATTGAGCAATAATCTCATCATAAAAATTAAAAATAAATATCGGATCATATATCTAAAAATGACAATAAAATTTATATATATATATATATATATATAAATCTTTTCGAATATATAAAAATTTTAAGATTTGAATATGTGGGTTTTTTTTCTTCGCTCTTTGAAGGCTATAATCTTTACATCGCTAATAATAGTGTATTTCTTGTGTGGAAAACTATTTGTTGGAGTGGTTGAAAATATGATTGTCTATTTATAGGCCATGGTATCGAATCCCATAATGGGGATTCATCTTTAAATTATGTCTAATTCCAAAAAAAAAAAAATGTATCTCTTGTGCCCTCATTTGTACTTGAAATTAAGCAAAAGAGAGAAAAGAAAAAGGAGTTGAAAAATAGGTGGGCTCTTCAGACTGGGCTTCAGCTCCTTCAAATACCATTCCTAAACCCAGTTGTCTAGTAAAGTTAAACTCAGGTCTAAGGGCTTTTATTTTCTGAGTCTCGGAATTTCCAAAACGTTGTCCTCTGGTTTGTAGTTTGTTTCTTTTAAGTTGTAGTTGATATTAAAAAAAATATTTTATGTAAAAATACGTTCCTTTCCATCAATTCTATCGAATTGTATTTTTTGGGGTTAAGGAAATTTATTCCGTGGAATTACGTTAAAAACAAATTATTTGTTACGTTTTTTAAGTGAGTGGTCCTGCAATTCCGTGGAATTCAAATTGCAACCAAACAATAGAATTTATGTCGTTTCTACAAAACTAACCGAATTTTGTGAAAATGAAGCGCAATAAAAAAACAACCTTTAATTTTGCTTATTTTTTCTTGAATCCAAGCTAACTAAAACTGATACTTTATTACATCTGTCTTTGGATGATGATATTAATTTGATCGGCTAAGATTTGGTATGCACTATCAAAGACCTTAGCTGAGAAGGCAGCATGGGAATACTGTAAACAAAACCAGATCGACTTAGTTACTGTTCTTCCTTCCTTCGTCATTGGCCCTAGTCTGCCTCGTGAATTGTGCGCTACTGCTTCTGATGTTCTTGGTTTACTTAAAGGTATCATTGAATCCGATCTGATCTGATCCCCATTTATAATTAACTTTTAATAATCTTGTTTACAGTATTAATTTATTAGAGATTCATTTTTTGGGTAAATATGTATAATTAGATTGTCTTAATTTAATTAGCTTTCTAATTAATTACTGATTGAAATAATTAAAATTAACAGGTGAAACTGAGAAATTTCGTTGGCATGGAAGGATGGGTTATGTTCATATTGATGATGTAGCACTCTGCCACATCCTTGTGTATGAGGATGCCAATGCTGAAGGGAGATTTCTTTGTAGCTCAAAGGTCATTGACAACAATGAGTTAGCATCCTTCCTCTCAAGCCGTTATCCCTCCTTACCTATACCCAAGAGGTTAGTTTTTCTTTTTTCTTTTTCTTAAAAAATAGAAATAAAAAATAAATTATAGAGAAAGTATTGCATAGCATTAGCCTATACCGTAATGTGTCAGTTGATGCGAATATGCCATAATGCCAAACTGACTACAAAATGTGGTGGCTGATGTAGGCGAAATGATTGATCATAAAATCCTAACATTGTCCGACCACATCAGTTGTCACATCACATGATTAGCAATTTTACTCCACAAATTATTAGAGTGGTCTACTAGCATCACTCTTTGCCATAAAATAGGCATTGAAGGGATAGAGAGAGGATGTTGGTGAATGGGCCTATTGGTTCAAGCTTGGGTTTGAGCCTAGTTATATCTAAGTAGGCAGGCCCAGAAAACAACATTTTTAAGACCTTGCCTTAAAATTGAACTTTTTAGATCTTCACTTGTTTTATTTTATACAATTTTTATGAGTAATTTATTTATTTATTTTTTTTCACTTTTCAGGTTTGAGCACCTTGATAGACCAAATTATGAGTTCAATACATCAAAAGTGAAGAACTTGGGCTTCAAATTCAAAGGAATAGAAGAGATGTTTGATGACTGCATTGCATCACTTAAAGAACAAGGCCACCTTCTTTTTGTCTAGATCAGAGATGATATCATTTTATAGCCATCTCCCAAATATTTAGAACTATATATATATAGATCCTCTTAAATAATGCTCGCTGCTCGAGTCCTTGTTTTACATTAATAGAAGAACATTTAGCTTTTTTTCTTTTCATTTTTTTTTAAGGAATTAACCAGGTTTGTTGGTGAAATTTAGGTTTTTATTTTGTTAATCTTAACCATGGCTCTACCCGGGGTATCAATGGGTGCCCGTTTACCCGTGAACCAATATGGATCGATTCAGTTTTTTTGGTTCTAGACTTCCAGTTCCACATATTTTCAGTATTAGAATATACAAGTCTTAAAGCCCGTACTACGTACGGGCATTTGTTTTAAAAAATTATGTTAATAAATATGAATTGATTAGTTTAATTTGTAATATTGTTATATTAATCATTATTATGAAGAATTACAATAACCATTGAATTATAATTTGTATTAATAATTATTCTTTATTACTAATATGGTAGGACATAAATTTGAATGGAGAGATTATCAGACATAAATTTGAATGGAGAGATTATTGGACATGAACTTAAGTGAGATAACAAATATGGTATTAGGGAGACTTTATTATATTTTAAATTACTTCTCATGAGGAGGCTTTTGTGTTTGTTATTTATTAATTAAAATTGATATAAAATTC
>MVGT01003053.1:59389-102273 GCA_002174775.1 Macleaya cordata | reverse complement strand
TTTAGGAGAGAAGATAGAAATTTTAATATAATATATTTAATAGAAATTTTAAATCCTTTATGAGAGATATTTTGGGAGGAATTTAAGGAGAGGATTTTTTTTTGGATAGCTTAATCAACATGATAAATGACTATTAAAGAGAATTAATGAGTGACATATATGGTGCTTGTGTGGGAGCTTGGAAGAGAGGAGAGGAGGAGTTAAAAGTACCATTGCGTAATAGGGTGGGTTTTTTTTACCGTGAGCTGACGGTGAGGGTTTTTTTGACCCAGGGTTTCCACTATATATATATATAATAGATTGCTGGGAATCAGAACCCTTGGTAATATAACCAGTTCTGACTTTGAACCATTTACTCGAAAAATCTCACTCAAAGTCTGAACCGTTTCGTATAGAACCAAGTTTTCTCAATCTTGATGAGGCAAAAACAAATATAAATCCAATGGCTAGAAATCCATCATTCGTTCAAATTTGCTTAATTTTGACTAATTGGTAATGAATGAAGTGGTCCAAGATTCTCACGTGGAATTATTCTCATCAACATGGAGTCAATATACAATTAGAAACCCTAAATATTATAGTAAGAACAAAAAACCTTTTAAAGCTTATGTTTCTAAAACACATCACTGGTGCCCATGCACAAATAACAGCTTCCTTGGATTAGAAAGAGTCCAAAACCATCACGAGCGCGTTCGGACATCATCACGTCACCATTGCACAAGAAAAATTGGTGAAAAACTGGCCGCAACCCCAACTGCCGGCCTGGTGGTGGCTGATGGGCCCCTAACCCGCCAGCAATCTAAGATGGGCCTTGCTATTTTGACGGCGTTTTGATCAGACTCCAAACTAATCAGGTTCCTCTTATCAATACAACAGTGCAAGTGCACATGCATTCATAATGCCAATATAGCTATGTAGGCACTGCAATTGGTGCAACAACGCCTTGGATGACTGACAAGGATTCAGCTGGATCGAGGTATAGCTAGGGACCACCATCATCGATATTCTAGCGCGCGTCTCCAACGATTTTAAAGAGGAAAAACGGATGCGTTGCAAAACCCGTGAAAAATGATCAAGCACTTAGATTTTCCACATGCACTCGATCGCTGGCTTCGTTATCGACTCGAGTCAATCATTGTATTTGTAGGAGGGGTTCTCGATCAATGCCAAGTTAATAATGAGTGAACCAATTGTGAAAGAAGAAAAAAGCTTTTAATTTTTATCCTCTTAGAAAGATAAGCTTTGCTTGCCATTCCTATTTTGCTCCAACTTTTTAATTCTCCGTCCCTCATCTTGTCCCAATTCTATAACGTGGCTTTCTCTTTAACATCAGCTTCCAATCAAAAAAGTAGAAATAATACAAAGGATTTTATAGATAATAATGAGAACGGATCAAAAGACTCCCACATTTGTAACCATCACCACGAGGTATGGAGGATGATAAAATGATTGATTTTTAGTGACGATGATTTTTTTTTTGAGGATAATGTCTTCATCGAAAATTGATAATTAACGGGAAATAAAATAATGGATGGTTAATTGGAGTGATGGGCGCAAACAGACAACGACAATTAATAGTCCTTTATAGTCCCGAAGATGATCAGATGGGCGGTTTTCGAGTGAAGATGTGTTCTCCTCATCATATAGATCATTATTACCGAAAATTAATCAACCTATTCTAAAACTTGCAATCTTGTCATCGATTGATTATAATAAACGGTAAAATGAGTACGTGTTCAATCATTGTTGATTTCTTATCACTAGATGATGGGTTAAAAATTTTAGAATTGACTAATTTTCGATGAGGATATTCTAAATGGTGAGAAGAACATCATCACTCAAATTTACCTCTTAGATCATCTCTATGCATGCTTGATTTACACGCCACTTTATAAACCCATTGTATGAATAACAATGTAAGTAAATCCTAGCTGTTTGAGAAATTTTTTGTTCTTGGTGATTACTACTGGTTAATAAAATTTGACCTAGGTCAAATACGATGAATGTATAATTTTGAAAACATTGGGCAACATATCAAATTAGCCAGAGTGACTAGAGACCACACAAATAAGGAGTATCTCTTGCATGTCACACTAAAAATGTTCTCTGTACGTATTGATAGTAGGTCCAAAATACTGGAGTTGGATAAATTAGACTCGATTGAACTAGACAAAAGGTTAAATATTAAATAATAAATGTGGGCGTGTGTTTTTTTTTTAAAGGCTAATGAACTTATTTTTAATGAAATCAATAGCTCGACGAGCGTGTGTGTTTTTTTTTAAAAGGCTAATGAATTTATTTTTAATGAAATCAATAACTCGATGATAACAAATATTATATTCAGATCTAAGCTATCAACATCAGCAAACACTATCAACTGACAAATTAAACAAAATATGCGTGTGTTAGTAAAATACGGCTTAATTTACCGACCTTACGTTACTTTGACAATAAGCAGTCTTACTCAGTAAAGAATAGCAATTTATTCAGAAGATATCTACATTACGTGAAACTTAATTAATCTTTGTTAAAGTAATTTTGGCATAAAATGCCTGCGTTTTTCCAAAAAGAAGATTTCACTTACAATGCACGTATTATTTGTGAACTTTCTGATAATGATGTTGTCATGGATGATGGTAGGGCAGAAGGAGAGAGAGTGTGTGTGTGGTATATGTCGGTATGGCATGGACCCTTCTAACATGGTTTTTAACTTTTTCTTTTCTTTTAGTTTCCCTATTTCTCTTTAATCCAAGAACACATTTGTTTCACTTTTTTGTTTGCTATTGTAGTACTATATTTTGTCATTTTAAGCACCTTTTTATCAAAAAAAAATAATTAAGCTCCTTGACTTGAATTGAACATTAGGGCATGGGGTTCATCATTTTCCCCCCTTTGCCCGTTATTCTAAACCTTAATAATGAGAATCATCGTATTAGGATGACGTTTCCTCTTTGAAACTTGGCGCTCTCGTTTAGAATTATGCTCCGACGCTCTTGTTTTTAAGCTATATTCGAATATTATAGATATTTTTTATTGTTCTGAAGGCATATTCCAGGATTAAAGATATTTCTTAATTGA
This sequence comes from Macleaya cordata, assembly GCA_002174775.1. Lineage (NCBI taxonomy): Eukaryota > Viridiplantae > Streptophyta > Magnoliopsida > Ranunculales > Papaveraceae > Macleaya > Macleaya cordata. The sequence goes on along the minus strand of MVGT01003053.1, from coordinate 99,195 downwards.
CTGCTTTAGCATTTTCGCTCCCACTTCGTACTCCAATTACATAATTTTAAATATACATTCAAATACGTGTCAATGGGTACCCACCCCATTTCTGTAGGAACTGTTTCCATTTCAGTTCTTAGGATTTTGGTATTCAATGGAACCATACCAAAAATATTGCACATGGATTAAATATCAAGCAATCGAAACCAAAATACTCCACATTCTAAATTAATTACCTTGGTCGATTCCACCTATGTGAATCTTAGAATTAGAAGCGAAACCAACTTAATTATCGGATGGGCGAAATGATAGTCCTTAAAGTCTACATGTTGAGAATAGTCTCACATAGAAAGACGAAAGCCTATCACGTATGGATCTACTCTAATATCATATTAAGTTTATGAACATTCAACTCAAAATCAAATGATAATGAGTGGAGTAGCTCAAAATTTTTATATATTGGATTGTAAGACTTTCATCTTTTCATGTAGAACTGTTTTTAATATAACATTATATAACCACATCAATTGTCAGATCAAGTAGTTAACAATTGTAGACACCACAAATGCTCTTTAATTTTTTCTTTAAAACAGAGTTAAAGTTAATAAAAAAATTAAAGGAAAAAAGTTAATCAATAAAATCAACAATAGACAATGAACTGCACATTAACTTTTGAGGTGGAGAAGGGGTAAAATCTTATTAAGATGAAAAGAAAATACAAAAAGAAGTTACAATCAGAAAAGTCCAACAATGACTGTAGTCATCAAAGACTCCCAATTGAACAAAATATCAGAAATTTGCTTTGTGGGTTGGATTCAATTTTCAACAATTGCAAAACTCACAAAAAGATATTGCATTAATTAGTTGGTAGTTGGATTGGATGCACTTGAGTTAAAAGTTAAAAAAAAAAAAACAACTTTTGATAGATTGCTCCCAACCCTACAGTTTTGGTGAAATCTTTGATTAGATACACTTTTTGGTGGGAACAGAGTGACTTGATCTGCAAGTGCTTATAATTTACATCAAAACTATTGGTGGCTGACAACTAATTGTTCGTTGAATTGGTTTTAGATCGACCGGCCGGTCAGGCCTTAACCATCGAAATGACAATTTTACCCTCCAATTTAACTTTTGGATCAACAAGAACAGACAAAAAGCGGATTAAGGACACATTTAGTAGGAGTTATTATTATTAATCTTCAAAATCCTCCTTTAATTATTTCGTGCCGGCATGGTTTGCATGTCTTTATTAGACTATTATTACTACGTAATACCTGTTTTAAAGGGTATTCTTTGTATGTTGATCAGTAATACCTGTATCTTGTATTCATCGTAAAAATCCGACGGCTGTCACAGGGTACAGTTGTGCCCCGAAAAATTAAATCATGATCTTTTCTTGGATTTTAATCCTACTAACTGATTTTTAATTTCTTCATGGCGGATCGCCATTGAATTGGTTTTCAATTTCTTCAGCAGGTTTACCAAAAAAAAATTTAAAAAAAATTCCATACCACAATTCATTGTAGCTTCTCAGTTCCGTATGAGAATGGAAATTTTTTCTTATTCATTTAAAAATTTTGGTTTTTCTTTTTTATTGGTCAAAGAAAAAATTCCATACCACAATTCATTGTAGCTTATCAGTTCCGTATGAGAATGGAAATTTTTTCTTATTCATTTAAAAATTTTGGTTTTTCTTTTTTATTGGTCAAAGATTTTGGTTAATTTAGTATTTACAATAATTAAACTAGAGAAACCTAATTTTTATATATTAAACACCCTACATATATATAAGAAATAAATTTTTTTATATTAATAAGACAGATTAGTGATTAATTGTTAGATGTTAAAGTGTATACAGATTTTGAATTTAGGTTGTCAATTCAACTACAGTGACTCGAACCAATTCAATGGCGATCCGCCACGAAGAAATGGCGGATTTTGCGAGCCACGTATTTTTAGATTAACTAATAGTATAGTACCCATCATGTTCATTCTTTTTTCTTTTTTTTTTGAATGAGACTATTGCCCAGGTTACAATAGGGCATAGATGCACGCAGTAGGCGTGTGAGAAGCGCAGAGAAACCGCCAAGAACATCATCACCAACGAACACATGAAATGCACCCACCAACAGGCACAGAAAAACCGCTAATAACAGCGTACCTATATTTATTATCAAATTACATGGGACAAACTTAACGGCAATACCACGGTCGAGAAGTTTTGATCCCAAGACCTCCCACTACCAAAGATTTATGGGAGGGATGCACAACCATTAAGCCAAAGGCCCATGTACAAACTTAAACATGTACTTATGTTCAAATGATTAATGCGGGAGGCACGTATGAGTAACATAATTTTATTCTTTTCAATTAGGTTATTTTTTTATTAAATCTTGCCAGAATCTTTTCCATAAAATAAAATTAATTTTTTGATTAAATGGTGGTGCATGGGTGAATGGTGATCTGCTTTTTAAATCGGTCTTAGAATTGAAATACTATAATATCCTTATTATTTATAAATTTTTTACCACTGTAAATGATTTATAATAATTTAAGGACCATAATGTAACATTATAGGTATGAATAAAAGGATAATATATGAAAAGCAGGACCTTTTAATAATTAAATATAAATGTAGTAGTATTTGAAATTAAAAATTACTAGAAGGACATGGCTTAAGAATAAAAATGAATCGCACGTGCTCCATCTAGTTAGCATAACTGGTGTGGTGATGCTCGTCACGATGTAACCCGTAATCTAAAGTCCACTTCCAATAAGGCCATCACAAACTCACCAGGTATTTGTTCCTTGAAAATGATTTTCCTACCAGATATTCATTGGACAAAAATTTGCTATCCCAATTTGAAGACTCTTGTTATTAATTAAGGTTCCCTTTTTGGTCGGGGGATGCTAAAAATTTGGGTTTAAGCCTAAGTTTGAATCATCCACTCAATCCTATGTTTTTTTTAGGGGATTCTTCTCACTAAATACAACTAAATACATCCCACCAACGAAAATAACTACACTCAACCATCGGTAGAACCACCACCTCTAGCACCACGCCAGTAGCACCACCTCCACTTCCCTATCATCATTCTTCTCTTATTCTTAACACACACTCTCTCTTTCTCTATCTCTCTCCTTCTCTTCTTTTTCTCTCTCTAAAATTTTAAAAATCAGATCTAACTACCATTTTATGTATATCTAAAAGAAAAAAATGAAGATGATGAAGACGACGGTAAAAATTTGACAATACAGAGTCAAAAAATCAAAATATATACGACAATCAAACAAATTTTCGTTAGATTCTTGTTGAAAAATCAAAATATTTTCGACAGATTCCTGTAAAAACAAAATCGACAACATGTTGAAATATATTTTCTTTTTCGACGGGAACCTATCAAATTTTGTTCGCAGAATTCGACTCTGTATAGTCGAATTTCAAAATGACAGTGACGTTGGTTATTGTTAAAAATTCGACTCTCTCTCTCCAGATCCCTTGTTATCTCCAGATCTCCGTTCTCCCATTTCTCTCTAAAGCGTTGGTGATGGTGGTAGAGCAAGTGAGGTGGTGGAGTTGGCGTGGTGGTATTGGCATAGTTGTAGCAATGGTGGCAGAGATGGTTGTAGTGATGGTGTATTTAGTTGGGGATAGTGGGGTGTAAAAGAAAAATGAGAACACCTCCCCGTCCCTCTCGTAAAACAAATCCTCCCCCTACCTAATTTACAAATTTTGGGGGTGGACGAGCCACCCATCTAAACTAGGGAGCCCAACGTTAATAAAATTCCTAACTCAAGGCAAAAGGAAAATGACCCTTTATAAGTGGGTGTTCAACACCCTAAATTATCCAGCCGTTGGTGTTACGATGGCTGGTTGATGGTATAACAACCACCAGCTAGATGATGGAGGTGTTGGTCACCCACTTGTATACTAGGTGTACAAAATCCAACTTATTTTAGTATTTTGACCTGAGTCCACCACGAAACTTTTAATTGATATTCCAACTTCACTCGTGCGGTAAGTGGGGTACTTTTGGTATTACACTAAGATTGGTTGTTACACTTGAAGAGTTCAAATTTTAGGAGGTAGTTCTCTTCATCATGTCCATCATCCTCACAAAAAATCAGGTTATTCTAAAACTTCAAACCCTATCAAAAGTTTAACTATTTTACTCACCAATCATTTCTCACAATCAATTTTCAATCAACTTATTATCAACTTTTGATAGGGTTAGAGGTTTTAGAATTTGTTGATTTTTTGTAAAGATAATGTGCATAGTGAGTAGAACAACCTCACAAAATTTTGGCTCTTGAAGTGTAACCATGTGAGCCCTACAGTCTAATGTTACAATAGTAACACCTTATCCTAGTGTTCAAATAGCACGGTCCTTCATTTTTAGTGATGCTAAATTGACCATTTTTTTTAGATCACATGCTGACCACGTAGCCTATACACCCCTAATGAAAAATAATTCAAAAGCTGATTCTTTATCAGGATGAGTTGCTCACAATGTACATAATCTTTACAAGAATTATTTTATTCTATAACTTTAATCCTTTGTAAATTACAGATGTTATAAAATTTAGAATGTTATGATTTTTTATGGGGCTGATCAAGTGCGGAGCTAGGAACTTATTTTAGGAAGGGCCAATTGATATAAGAAAAATTATATTTCCACTATAGTTTTCTCAATAACATGATATTGTCTTTACTCTTACACCTCGTTTACACTGATTTTAGTGGCTTACGCAGAGATGGTTTAAGAGCTAATATTTATATTTTTTTTTTGTTGGTGAGGATGGTCTCCTCACCATTTAAATTATTCTCAGAAAAAAATCACATGGTTATGAATTTTTTTATCACCACCAAAAGTTATTTTAAATTATAAGCTTTTTGAACTACCTATTTTACCAATAAAAATTCAACAAACTTTTAAAAATATTAGAAATGAGAAAGAAGTGATTTTTTGTGAAGATGATCTATATGGTGAAACATTGGATCATCTCCATGTAAGTCTAATATTTGGTGTAAACCTGGTGTAAGAATAAGTTGGGTATTATGGTACTATGAAAAAGTAGTATAGAGCTTTCCAATTTTAAAACTATTTTTGCTTTAAATACCATATAGAGTATATACATGTCTACTTAATTTGTTTGTAAGGGCCATTAATTAACTAATTTACATAAATTTTTATTTATTAACAAAAATTTGTAAAAGATAAGAAGGGAGGGAGTTCAGAGGCGTATGGGCCATGGCCTCAATGTGGCTCCACCCTTGGGGTTGATGTACATCGTAAGGAGATCATCTATAACAAAAATTAATATTTGGATCATCTTCACGTCCCAACAAAGGGTGATTGGTCTAGTATTATTTATTGAGGGATCTTTTCACACAAGCCCTTTTTACACAGCTCTTAGATAGCCTTGTAGAGTCCACATATGGATGATCCAAGGGATAATTTTTAGTGCCAATGATCTCCTAACCATACATACCATCATCATAGAAATATCAGTTCATTCAGAAACTTCTAGTCCACTCATCTACTTGGTGAAGGAGTTAAAAGTTTTAGGAGGGAAGAGGGATCTTTTTTACCTAGCTCTTACATAGCCTATGAGAGCGATCCAAGGACAAATTTTCACAATCTATGTAGGCCCCACAAGACGGGTGTAAAAGATCCATCCTCTTATTTTTTTGTTTATTTTGTTATATAGGGCACAAAGGCTCTGCAACATCTAAATATTCTCCATAATAAGTACAATCAATGACCATCCGTGGGTTTTCAACGAGGATAAAAGATGGGAGCAAAAGCTGACTGCATTGTATAGTTCTAAAGATTCTAACCATCTGATTTGATGACCTAGTGTTGATTATTCAAGGACAAGGTAATGTAAAGTTCAAAGTTAAAAACCAAGTTTGATTTTGTACATCCATCTCTAACGTGGTCAACTAGACCCCACCATGTGATTGATGGCCCTTGGATTATTGAACAATCTCTAAATTCTCTTTCCACGTGTCATTGGTGGGCCCAAAGTACAAACTTCCGTCAACGTTTGTGTTATCATCGCCCCCATCGCCGTCCTCCCGCCCTGTTTTTAAAAGAATCGATACAGAGGGTCATTTTGGATATTTTTGCAATAAATCAGAGCAATTTCGACATTTACAAATTTTTTCAATTTTTTATCTTCTTCTTTTGTTTGCCAAGTTATTGGCGTTTTATAATACTCGTGAGCCCTCCTCCCACCTTCTCTCTTTCTCTCTCTAACTCTCTCTCTCTCTCTCTCTCTCTCTCTCTCTCTCCTCCACGACGTGTGTAGTTCTCTTTTGCAAAACGCCCAAAAAAGCTTACTGAAGAAATAATGCAGACCATTTTTTCGTAGACATTGCTTCGATTTCTCTGGTAATCATCACTCAGTTTCTTTCTTCATCTCTCTGACATATTTCTGAAGCTGGATTTTGAGATTCGTGAATGACATCGAAGGACTCGATTCTTGCTTCTGATCTTCCTTTGAAGTGTTTCTTCTGTAGATCTTAGTTAAGTTTTTTAATTTTGGTTTTTGAGATCACATTTTCGTTTTTGTTGTTCTTTTTAGTTCTATGTTTTCTGAAGAATATTTTTTTTTGTAAATTTTTCACCTTTGTTCGGCTAGATTATGTATTTTCAGATAAGTTTGTTCGTTAGGGTTTGGGGATGATAATAAATGCTTTAATTAGCTCTTCCAGGAGTTAAAGTTTTGATCTTTTTCACTCCTTGTATCTGAAAAAGTGTTTTGTTTTGCATTTCTAGATCTATGGCTGTTTGGGATTTTGGGTTGCCAATGCTGTGCTTGTAAATATATGTATTCTAATAGTGTTTTTGTGATCTTTTCTTTGACTAAAAAAATGGGCTTCCAAAGAGCAAGTTTGGTTCTTAGCTTTCTTTTTTTGTTGGAATCTAGAAATTTGTTGATTCTCTGAGGTTATTGCCTTTAAAGGTTGTTCATTTATTTCTCTTAAGTTTGATCAGGTTATTAATTGAAGGATAAAGCAAAAAAAATGTTTCTAATTTTTGTTTTTGTTTTTGGTCAATTGGGTTGAAATTTTGATATTTTTTCCCTTGACTGTTTTGTTTATCAACTGATTTTGCCTTTTCTATTAAGCTGATTAAACTGACAAGTTTTGATTTTTAATCTTCCGAAAATTGTCGATCAATAAAGTCAAGGAATGGGTTTTGTTTATGTAGTTAATAATAATACAATTCCAGAACTTATTTGATGCAGTTAAAGGAGCCAAAAGAAGTGAAATTGGTGCAATACAGAAGCTTGTGACAGGGTCTATTTTAGTTTACCGCAAGTGTTTGGTCTAAATGACAGTTGATACACCTGATTTCTTGCAAAGTGCAAGAACAAGTAGTAGATCTGGTTTCAGCTCTGGCAATGGCAATGCAACCGCTTCTTATATCTCCGCTACCATGTCGAATGAGGATGATTACGACAGTGATGGTTCCAATTTTGCACCTCCGTAAGTTTCCTTTATTCCAATATTTATAGGTTATCGGCTTGATAGATCATTTAGTGATGCTGATTTTGTAAATTTTAGAAGTTTTCTTTTCCAAGGCTATATAAATCAATACAGTTCCTTTTCTTTTTCATTGATTTGCGAGCATTTTTTTGATTGGTAGGATATCAATTGTTAATGATCACCCAATTTGGTCAGTTGGATTCTCTTTTTTAGGATATCAATTGTTAATGTTCGCCTAATTTGGTCAGTTGGATTCTCTTTTTAAGCAGTTTTTCTATTCTAGCGTTGCATAGTATAATATCAGTTTCAATTTACAACTCTTTAAAGTTTGTGTTTCTTTTATTTCTGAGTTGGTGCCAAGCATGTCTATTCTTTCAGTTGTTTATTTTCCTGCCATTTGTGCTTCCTTTAACTACTTACTAGGGTTTTCAAGGTCATTCAACTGAAAGTTTATAAGAAAGAATTAAAGGTGATTTTCATTTCCTTTTCTTTTCCTCTCTCTTCTGCAGCACTCCGATGACTCTTTCAATGGCTATGCCGGCGGAGCTGGCTAGTGCTATACCTTTGATTGATAGGTTCCAGGTGCGAAGATATGTTAGTGTTTTTCTGAATAAATCAGTAATGCTATGCTAAAAACGATCATATTTATCACCTAGTTTGTTTGCTTGCTTTCTTTCCTGTAGTAGAATAGGTGGAATTGCACTATATTTTTATCTATTTGATTGAAAAAAATTCTATTTGATCAATTCCCTTTCATTTCATTTTGTTGTTTGTCACTTTGCTCATTTCTAGGTAGAGGGGTTTCTGAGGTCTATGCATAAGCAGATTCAATCAGCAGGGAAGCGTAGTTTTTTCTCTAAAAGATCCGTGGGCCCTCAAGTTCGGGAAAGATTCACTTTTGAGGACATGCTTTGTTTTCAAAAGGTAATTAATACCTTGTCAATCTGAGGGCATAGTTTCATTTTACCTTGCCTAAAGGCATGAAGATGTTTGATAGATGTGCCCTACTAATATTCTATATGTTCCTATAGAAATGTTAAATTTTCAATACCAAACTTATGAAACAGGTTGCTAATTTTTTTTGCAGGATCCTATTCCTACCTCATTGCTTAAAATTAACAGTGACCTGGTAAACCGAGCGATAAAATTGTTCCAGATAATTTTGAGGTATACTGGAGTTGATTCATCGGATAAAGTAACTCCTATGAGCTTAGAAGAAAGGATTGAACTAGTTGAGAAACTGTATAAGCACACTCTGAAGCGTTCAGAACTTCGAGATGAACTTTTTGTACAGATTTCAAAGCAAACACGGAATACCCCTGATAAGTAAGCTTATTCTTTCTTCAAGATGAAGTTTGATCTTCATCATATATGCTATCTAAATTTTGACACCCTGCATGCACTATTGATACCTATGTCTCCTTGCGAGTAACAGTTGTTTGTTTGAATCTACAGGCAATGCTTGATTAAAGCATGGGAGCTAATGTATTTATGTGCATCTTCCATGCCTCCTAGCAAGGAGATTGCTGGATATTTATCAGAGCACGTTCATCACGTGGCTCATGGGTCGAATTCTGATACCGAAGTTCAAGGCTTTGCACTGAACACGTTAAATGCATTGAAGCGTTCTGTGAAGGCTGGAGCCAGGCAAATAATCCCTGGCCGTGAGGAGATCGAAGCACTTTTGAGCGGTAGAAAGCTTACGACTATAGTGTTTTTCTTGGATGAAACTTTTGAAGAAATTACATATGACATGTCAACAACAGTTGCTGATGCCATCGAGGTAGTTTATATTCCGTCCCTGTTGCCAATCAAGTACAAATAAGATTAATCTATTGCAATTGTTATCACTCTAGAAAAACCAGAAAATTGCATATAGTTTCTTTTAAACAAAAACTACTAGAATCATTTTTCTTGGGGATTTTATATGCTATAGGTTACAAAATGGTTAAGATGGACCAAAACTAGGTAAGTTGGAAGTTTACTGTGTAGAGGTGAGGTGACGCTTTCCACAATGCAGACAAGAACAGTGTCACATGATCTTCCTCATAAAAAGCTTGGCTTCAACTTGCTAGAAACTCTGCTTCTGAATCTCTTGCTGCTAATCCACTTAGGAACTTAGTTAGATTGGAACCAACTACTTCTTCCAAAAGAAGGTTATCTTCTAACTATTCGACCCACCCAAGGACCGTGGTTAATCTGGACAGAAGGGTGGTGAAACATGTTGGATGCTTGTAAATTTATCAGGAGCTTGCAGTACATGCACAAATTTTTTTTGTGTCGTAGATTGACTTCAAAATATTAATGAATGGAACTTTGTTTTAAGTCTTTTCTATTTGTAAGAATATTATATCACTACTGTTGCAGTTAACCAATGATACAACACTCGACTATTGAACTAACAAGAGTGAATAATACGATTCTTATAGATTCTCCGTTTGCTGTCCATTTTGTCTCAGCCCTCTCTTGAATTTTGCTAGGATTCTTTCAACTTAAAATCAACTTAGCCAATTTCTTGATATCTGAATACGTAGATTTTCTTGTTTGAACACGTTTTTTTTTTTTCTCCTTTGCGTGGTTTTTTGATTTCTTATTGTATACACAAACCCATGCTCTATTTAGGTATTTGTCAGTTTTTAGCTGTTTTGTTTTTGAATAATGTGTAGAATGTTATTATTACCCTACCATCAGATTCCATTCCATCATTAGGATTAAGTCAATTTCTACTTATATATGAGTTAAAGTCAAGCCTTCCTATTGCTACCGAGTGAAAATTCTCTGTTGCTATTTATGGATGTTTGGTACTTTTACTCTTCCTTTCTTATATTTTCAGTGGAGGAAATGGATTTGCACTTTTTTTGTCTTTCATGAGCTGCAGTGACATTCTAATATTGATTCTCTTCACAGGAACTTGCTGGAATAATAAAACTTACAACATATTCCAGTTTCAGTCTGTTTGAATGCCGCAAAGTTGTCAGTGGTTCTAAATCAACTGATCCTGGAAATGGTATCATTATCTTCTTGAGTGCACCTCCAAAACTAGTCTTACTGATGTAGTCATCTGATAATGTGTTTTCATGTCATATAGAGGAATACATTGGGTTGGATGACAACAAATACATTGGGGATCTGTTGGCGGAATTCAAGGCCGCTAAAGACCGAAGTAAAGGAGATATTTTGCATTGCAAATTGACATTCAAAAAAAAGTTGTTTCGGGAGTCCGATGAATCTATAGAAGAACAAATGTTTGTGCAGTTATCTTACGTTCAGGTATGTAATCTCACATTGAGGTAGTTTCAGCTAGTATTATTAAAATTAGACTGAGACCAGAGGGTTAAACCTTCTGAAATGCTAAGTGGTCCTCTAAGCAGATGAAATGGACCCTTGAACTGGAACCTGATAATCAACCATATACAGTAAGCAACCTTTAAAAAAAACCATGTACAATAAGCAAAAAATAACTGTATGATTTGCTCTTCTTTAGGTACCATTCAAACACGATTTACTTGTGCTTCTGGAAAGTAGATACATGAAGAATGCCATTAAGGAAACTGGAAATCTGATATTTTCATCAACCTTGAACATCTCATTTTCACAGCATCAAGAGTACATTTCACGTGATGGTCCAACGGTTTGAATTTAGGGTTGCCTATAAATACCTCTCTTTAAGGAGGGGAGTTATTTTCTTCAAGAGATGTGTTGAGATCTTTCTCTTCTTGCGTTAAGTTCTCCAAGTGGAAAATTGGGTTGACTTCTTTCTCAAAAAAGAAAAGAAAATTGGGTTGACTTCTATCTTTTTTCTTCTCTATTTTGGGTTGGGTACCTTCTCTGAAACAGAAAAGCAAAGAAAGTCTCTTTGTCTGTCCATCTTCATCTCCTAATTTCACTTTTTGGGTACATTTTTTAAATTTTTATTGGACTTTGGAGCAGTCTTGATCAACTTATAGACTGGATCTCTGATTACATTTTCATTCTTTTTTTTTTAATACTATATTGTACTGATTAAAACAAGAAAAAGAACAGTAAAGAAAAGTAACTTATTGGGTGGTCAAGCTCCTCGAACTGGATGGTTCAAATGTCTGTGTTTTTACTAATCTCTTTTACAGAAGCTGTGAAACATCTTACAATTCGAAGTCATCCTCTGTTATCTCTCATTAATTCAACAAGTGAAAGCTCATTATTTTTTCCGATGAACAACTCCATTTTATGGTCTCTTCTGCTTTTTCTTGACCACTTAGATCTTCTAACTCCTTTTGGTTTGATCACTGAATTTTCATTAATTTTGGTTGGCTTTAAGGTGCTTAAAAATGGTGAGTCACCAAGCTCTAACACTTTGAAGCGTATGAGAGCAGATTGTATCTAAATGGGAGGATAAGTGTGGAGCCAAGTGGAAGCTCCCTTTTGTACGAATTTTAATTAAAAAAAATTGGTTAAGGATGGGATACATGGGTTTGGATAGGAATGGTTGCTCGAAGGGACTGGTCTCTCTACCTTTCATTAAGTTCAGAAAAATTAATATAACATTGACTATCATCAGAGGTCAACCAGTTTGACCTGGATGTTGAACTATTTTAGTTGAGACCAGGCAACTCTCCAGTTTGAAAGCATTGGTGTGTGCTGCTTTAATTGATATGCAAAATATTCCGTGACTTTGTGTGCAGTTTCATTTTAATTTTTCTGATCTCACCTTTGGTACTAACTAGCAATTTTCTGGCAGTTGCAACATGATTATATGCTGGGGAATTATCCTGTTGGGAGGGATGATGCTGCACATCTGTCTGCACTGCAAATCTTGGTAGAGATAGGATACCTTTGCAGTCCTGAAACATGCACGTTAGTAGTTTGATCACTCTTTCTAGTTTTATTTAGCTTGTTGTTACATACTGGTGGTTGCTTTCAACTTAAGCAGATGATTGTAATTGCTAAAACGTGGGAATGTTTTTCAGTGATTGGACATCTCTTCTTGAAAGGTTCTTACCTAGACAAATTGCAATTACTCGAGCAAAGCGGGACTGGGAGCAAGATATTCTTTCTCGTTATCGTTTAATGGTGAGGCTCAAAGAATCAAATCCTATGGAATGGCCTAGTTCATAAGCAAAGATGTGCTAGAAACATCTGTGAACTTCTACTTCCAAATTTCTAGTTTTGCTTTCAGTTTTTTCATTTTTTAATACATATCCCTTAAAGCAGCATTAGTGGCTTGAAGTTTGGATTCTATTTTTATACCTCTCTCTCTCTCTCTCTCTCTCTAGGACCCTAACCAATAGTTTCTCTTTTAATTTTTCTCAATTTCTAGTCGGCCTGTGCTACATGTAAAGGAAATTCGTGTTTGTCATTCGGCTATTATTTGACAAAATTTGAATTAAGTGTACAATCTCTATTGTGTACTTCTCTTTTTTATTTTTATCTTTCTTTAGAATGCTAAAGTACTTTTTCTTTTTGGGGTCAATTTCCAATTTATCCCTTCTTATACATGTAAAAGAAAATCATGTTTGCTATTTGGCTATTATTTGACGATTTAGATATTAAGATATATCATCTACCTCTTTTTGAGGTAGATTTTTTTACTGCTGAAACTAAACAAAAGAGCTTAGTCTTGTAATTCTCCTGGTTATCTTTCTTGCTCTAAAATATCTTTGTAGTTAAAACTTTCGCTGGCCATGTAGGAACATCTGTCGAAGGATGATTCAAGACAGCAGTTTCTTAGAATTTTAAGAATTCTTCCTTATGGGAATTCGGTGTTCTTTAGTGTTCGGAAGATTGACGATCCCATTGGGCTTCTACCTGGTCGGATCACTTTAGGTATCAATAAGCGTGGGGTAAGTTATAAACTTAAAATTCTTCAGATGGTATCATTATATCCTAAATTCTTACTTTTATATTATGCAAATATGGTGAATATATATTTGATTGTTTTCCAGGTTCATTTCTTCCGTCCGGTTCCAAAAGAATATTTGCACTCAGCTGAATTAAGAGACATAATGCAATTTGGTAGCAGCAATACTGCTGTATTTTTTAAGATGAGAGTTGCCGGTGTCCTACACATATTCCAGTTTGAAACTAAGCAGGTTTTATAAATTTCTTGTTATGTTTTCTGTTATATCTAGTTGTGTTCCTTTTCTGGATTGGATTGGCCTTTCAAACACTATCTAAGCTTATTTACTCCACAGGGTGAAGAAATTTGTGTTGCTCTTCAAACACATATAAATGACGTAATGCTGCGTCGGTACTCCAAAGCACGTTCTACTGCTAATGGCTCTGTCAGTGGAGATATTTCCCAGAGTCCTAAAACCCCCAGTCTGAGTGTTTATGAGAAACGTGCCCAGGAGTTGTCTAAAGCCGTTGAAGAATCTCAGAGAAATGCTGATCAAGTAAATATTGTGAATTGTCAAATGCTAACAACTTTTCTGTTTTGTCAGTTTATTTACTCTATTCTAAATTGTGTAATAGTATTGTTATGAACTTTCAGGTTTGTTTTTTAAATATAACATGATGGGATCAAAATATAAATGCTCGATAAAAATGCTTAACTTTCAGTTTTAGAAGGAAGCCTGTTTGGTCAATGGAAAAGGTGTCAATCTAAAACGGTTCTTGTTGGAGAATGGTGTTTGCTTTCTCTTTAATGTGTTTTGTGGGGTTGAAGAAGCCCTAATTTGGTAATGTTGATGGTCTTTTTTTTTTTTTTTTGGTTGAAAAGCTTGAAATGGGTTTGCACCCTTTTCATGTGAAGCATTTGAGTGTCCTAAACTTTTCTCTTAGGCGTGTTCGCACAAAAAATTTGCCCAAAGGGCATTTTGGCTATGCATGTTATGTAGAATGCATTACACACCATGCATCTAATCAGTCTGTAAATGTAAATTGCATAACTACACTCTGCATCACAAGTTCCCGTCATCCTTCTTACATTTTTTTAGTTTGGAGAACACTTTCCTTAGTCTCCCAAGTACTAAAGGGACATCAGTCAACTGTGTTATCTGATTGCGGAGGATGTTCTCCAAGTCTGTGAACATGACATGATTCTTGCGTATCTTTTCGTGTAATACTTCTCTATTTGTATTTCTTCATTTTCAAAAAATCTGCAATTCTGCATGTTGTCGAACAAAAAACAAAGTTTTCCTTGTTTGATTATCTTTATTATTTTTAGCAGATATGCAACACATTTTCTGCTACAATATTTCCTTGAGAAGTTGTACCATTTGCTTTTGTCAATACAAAATTTAAATGTTATTTGGGCAGACTAAATGTCTTTCTACCATGTCATTTCTTATTGTGAACTTTTCAGTGGAGAATAATCAGTTGGTTATATTGTGTAGTTATTGGAGGAGCTGCGTGAAAAGCAAAAACAAGAAGGAGAAATGCAGGAGGAACTAGAAAGGCTGAGAGACTCCTTGAGAACTGAGATGCAAAACGTAGTAGAAGTTAAATCTGACCGTGACAAACTGAGATCTCTATGCGATGAAAAAGATTCTGCTTTGCAGGCATGGTTTCTGGTTCTAGTCAACAGGGTTTTGTTGACTTTCTTCATGTCATGTTGACAAAGTTCTAAAATATTTTCTCGTATCCATCTAATTTATAATTTGTTGTTTTCTTAGGCGGCACTTATAGAGAAGAGGAGCATTGAAGCAAGATTGGTGAATATAAGCAATCAAGGGCAATCCCTTGTAGAGAATAGTGTCAGAAAGGATTTACAAGCACCGACTAATCGGGTAAATTTAGTGAAACCATTCCATTATGTCTTACCAAGTTGTAGGTCCTAATGTTCTGTCTGTATATTTAAGCTTTCCCTAGTGTAAAAATTTTGTGGACTTTGTTTGCTTAGCTTGCAGTTTTTCAAGTTTTTAATTGTTGAAGGTCCTTAAAACACAGGCTGTTAATAGGCTACAAGAGGAGTTGAAAGCGCACACTGTGGAGCTTCATGCAGCAGAAGAAACTGTGAAGAGATTGACAAATGAAAAGTTATTATTGGAACAAAGAATAACAAGACTTGACAAGAAGAAATCTGATGAGGTCTTAGATTTTGTTCGCGTCCTTTTGGTTTTTACTTATATTTTTATTCATTTATATTACTCATTCTAAATGTTCAAGAATTTTGATACAATTGTTTGTTTTATCTATTCAAATATAGATGGAAATTCTTGAGAGGAACTTTGAACAAGAACGTCGAACTCTCAGACTACGAGTGTCTGAATTAGAACGGAAGCTGGAACAGATTACACAAGATTTGGCTGTTACTGAATCTACGCTGGCAATTAGAAATACTGAGTTGGATGCGTTGCAAAATAATTTAAGAGAGTTAGAAGAACTACGTGAAATGAAAGAGGTAATGTTCTATCTCTTTTAAATACAATAACTATTTATTTCAATTTACTTTTGCCTCTTAGAATTTACTAGAGAAAAACTTGAATAATGTTATCTAATGATTATTTACTTGTTGGCAGGACATTGATAGGAAGAATGAGCAAACTGCTGCTATTTTAAAGAAGCAAGGAGCCCAAATTGTTGAATTAGAAGCACTTTACAAGGAAGAACAAGTATTGCGAAAGAGATATTTCAATACCATAGAAGGTAAGGTCTCTGAGTTATTCTTGATAATCATCAAACCACTGTTTATTTATTGTTCTCACCTTTCGCTGCTTAATTTTGTGGAATGTAAATGCTTGTACATTATGATAATTGGATTTTACATATTTGAAATTTCTACTTTTCAGATATGAAAGGCAAGGTCAGAGTATTTTGCCGGTTGAGGCCTCTTAGTGAGAAAGAAGTTTCTGAGGGAGAAAGGAAAATTCTTACAAGTTTTGATGAGTTCACAATTGAACATCCTTGGAAAGATGATAAGATAAAGCAACACCTATACGATCGTGTTTTTGATGGTACTGCTTCTCAGGAAGATGTTTTTGAGGATACAAGGGTATTGAGCTCAAACATTGTAGAATCTCGTTTATTTTTTATTCTTATCCGTCAACTTTTCTAATATGACCTGTCATTAATATAACTTGCTATATGAAGTATTCTTAACTCTACACACACAACTATAATGCAGTATCTAGTGCAATCGGCTGTAGATGGATATAATGTATGCATATTTGCATATGGCCAAACTGGATCAGGAAAGACATTCACCATTTATGGGTCTGAGAACAATCCTGGGCTCACCCCAAGAGCAACTGCAGAGCTTTTCAAAATTTTAAAGCGTGATAACAACAAATTCTCATTCTCTTTAAAGGTAAATGTTTCTATATTCCCATTTTCTTCTCTCTTTTGATAAGTAAGGGCAAGGGTAGTGGGAATCCAAGAATCCAAGGTTCCATAGGTTTAGGAGTGGAGACCAAATAGTGGGAGGAGGGATGGATGATACAAAAGACCATCACATGATACAAACGACCATCACATGGTACAAACGACCAGTTTGTAAATTTTTTTATTCATTTTTTAAGTATTTTGTAATGATTGTGTGGATTTGTTTTTATTTTTTTTGTTTACTCTTTATAGCCTACGATGATTTGATGGTCGTTTTGACTATCAGATGATCGTTCCACTAAGGATCCATTGATTAATTGAAAGTTGCTTGGATCCTTGGATTTTTGGATCCCACTATCAGGGTGAAAAATCCTTGGATCCATGGATTCTTTGACTCCACTAAACTTGCCCTAAGAACAAAATGGCAAAAGGAAGAGGAGAATTTGATGGTTTGCTTCACTTTTTTCCCCTAGTCTTTTAATACAAGGGTATCTTTCTTGATTAGTAATTGATATTAATGATTAAAAAATGCAGGCATATATGGTGGAGTTATATCAAGATACATTAGTAGATCTTCTATTGCCCAAGAATGCAAAGCGTTTGAAGCTAGATATTAAAAAAGATTCAAAGGTAATTACTTGTGTCTAGGTCAAGTAATGATTTAAAAACCTAATTCTATTTACATTTAGTGTTAAATAGATTTTTATTTCATTGATAAAATTAAGTTTTGGTACTTTGACTCGGTTTTTCTTCTACCTTGTATTCATTTCCCAAGTTGATGCTTGGTCACCCTAATTGGTTAAATCTTCATACTTTTTCCAGGGAATGGTATCTATAGAGAATGTGACAGTTGTACCTATTTCCACTTATGAAGAACTAAGAAATATTACATTGAGGGGGTCTGAACAACGACACACGTCAGGAACTCAAATGAATGAAGAAAGTTCAAGATCTCACTTGATTCTTTCTATTGTTATTGAGAGTACCAACCTTCAAACTCAATCTATGGCCCGAGGAAAGGTTTGAATCTACGCTACCCACCAATGATGGCTAGTATTTCTTTCATTTGAATATAAACATGAAAAATTATGATCAAGTGCAATATGGATGTTAGTTGGGAGTTCTCATTTGGTATAAATAGAATATGTTTACAACTGCGTTAGCTCAAATCTTGTTTTCTAACTAACTAGCTAAGATCCATGTTTGCAGCTAAGTTTCGTGGATCTTGCTGGCTCAGAAAGAGTGAAGAAGTCGGGCTCTTCTGGCAATCAACTGAAAGAAGCACAGAGTATTAACAAATCACTTTCGGCCCTTGGTGATGTAATTAGTGCCTTGTCTTCTGATTGTCAGCACATACCCTATAGGAATCACAAGTTGACGATGCTCATGAGTGATTCGCTAGGCGGAAATGCAAAAACCCTTATGTTCGTGAACGTCTCTCCAGCCGAGTCCAACTTGGACGAGAGCCACAATTCTCTAACGTATGTTTTTCTTCCTTCATCTTATTAAGTTTGACCAAATTTAAGTGATTGCTAGCAGATTCACTCATGGCTGACTTTTGTTTGAGTTGTTATAACATGTCATTCATTGTTCATGAGATCTCTGATGTCCATAAAATATTTTCAGTATAAAATTGCTCTTACAGTAAGTAACTTCAATATTAACTAGTGGCCTAGTTTGTTGTATCCTAGTATTGGAGTTCTTAGCTTAATTGGGTTAATCTTTCTTCATGAGTTCTTATATGATCTTTTGAGTGTTAAACATGGTGTAGTGGCTATAAATATGACGATTTAGTTATCAGTCTAAATTATGAAACAATTCATGAACCATAGTCGATTCCAATTATAGACTTGGTCGATCTTACATTATTAGACTCATCTCATATCTCCCCTGATAAGTTTTCTTGGTTTATTCTTTGGCAACCAATGTCCTCAACATTGAAAAAAGATTTTACATGATTTGGATTCTTTTCTGTTTTCACAAAATTGCTTCTTGTATTGATGTAGGTATGCATCGAGAGTTCGGTCAATTGTGAATGACCCAAGCAAAAATGTTTCATCAAAGGAAGTCGCTCGTTTAAAGAAGCTCGTAGCCTACTGGAAGGAGCAAGCTGGTAAGAGGGGTGACTTTGAAGAGCTTGAAGAAATCCAGGATGAACGTCCGACAAGAGAGAAGACAGATAGCCGCCATTCCATGTAAGATTTGGTGAGCTGTTCTGCCTATATACTTGTGAATGTTCAACCTGTTGAAGTTTTGATCATACTATCGATGTCGGGTATATTGGAAACTTGTTCTCAACACTTCGCTGACAGCCTGAAGAACCAAAATGTTAGGGCTGGAAAAATTGACATCAAAGTTGTGTATAGTCGAAAAGAGGTATATATATGTTTTGGTTATTACACTTGTATTTTAGATTATTTTACTCATGTGGATTCCATATCTCTGATATGAAATTTTAATTTCTTTTTCTTTTTTAACCTTCAGCTGTCTTTGCTTGTAATTTAAAAGCATAAGAACATTTGAGCATATAATCTCTATCGGAAATTAGGCCAAATTAATATGCATTAAAATTTAAAGCAGAAGAAATCTGAAAAATTGAAAGAAAACAAAAATGAATGAAATATTGCTTGTATGTAGCTGAAATCAAATGCTTAGATTGATATTTGTTTTCTTAAGTACATATTTTTCTTTTTTTTTGTGTGTGTGTGTATGTATTGGACATTGATGTAAATAAATATAATAATATCTGCATCACTAGCGCGCTATCGAGCACAATAAAGTTTAGAAAATCTGGAATTGGAATGCACTTTGGTGGATCCCTTATGGAAGCTCCCGTTTTATTAACAAAAAATGAGTAATTGACCTCAACAGGAATCTGTGAGAAATATGGAACGTTTAATCCCTTATTTGTGAGAATCAAGAGTTATAAACTTATAACCTTGAAATGAGTTTTACATTTTTGGGGGTCATGCGACGAGTTCCCAAACTGAAAATACTAATCAGCCCATCCGTTTTAAATGTGTTTGGTTCTTAGTAATTAGAACCGTTGTATAATGATTACGCTCCGGTTCGAACCCATTACCCATCCCGGTCCCCAGGCTCTAGTTTCACCAAATCTGAGTAAAAAAAAATTACTGGTAGAATGAGTAAAAATAACATTTTGTTGAGAGTGGGATTTGAACCCACGCCCTTTCGGACCAGAACCTTAATCTGGCGCCTTAGACCAACTCGGCCATCTCAACATGTTTGTCTTAATTATCTCAGCAGTATTATAAATATTAAATGGATTTTGTTAACATGTGCCCCAAGGGCACATGATAAGTTTTTAGGTTTTGTGTTTGGTTTAGTTTCTTAAGTTTGTCCAAATAGGCTGATTTTTAGATATGTATGTTATTTATACTATTTTGATCATATCTAAAAAAATCAGCTCAATCGGAGACTTCTAGCACCCTCTAACACCACTAACACTTAATTTATACTTTAATAGTGTGAATGAACGGCTCACATTTAAAGTGATTTGTTTTGAGGGTTAAATATTTCCGATTGAGCTAATTTTTTGTAGATATGTTATAAATAATGATAATATTATGTCTACAAAAATTCAGCTGATTTGAAAACCTCTAACTTACAAAACAATTCCTTGAAAAACAACCTTATCGTGTGCCCTTAGGGCACACGTTAACAGGACCCATATTAAATAGGGATTCTGCCTGGTGGAAACTCCGATGATTCGTCTCACATTATTTTCTGGAATTGTCTTTGTCAGCATGTGATCAGGTTGTGTCTATTTTTTGAATCCCGCTTTTATCAAGCGTTCACCACCCCCCACCCATCCACAGTAGCGTCCATCTAAAATTTGGACGCTGCTACGTGAACGTAAAGTCTTTTATATTTGGGCCAAACATAAATATTGTGGAGCCCACATAACTACGATCCAAGAGCTTATATCTTGCGAGTATGTTCTACTCACCATGTAGATTATCTTAAAAAAAAATCGGAAAATGAGTAGGATACCCTTGCATGGGAAAAAAATTGAAGTAGAGGACATGCTTTTTTTTTCATGTAAGGACAGTCCTCGGCACACGTTAGCGCGATGTAAAAAGACGAAAAACCCATCTGTTGAATAATGACGGTGCACGTTAGCAAATCCCAATTAATGAATTTTAACATAAAAATGACCATAACTTTCAAAATATAAATCGGATTTGAACAAAATTTATATCGTTGGAAAGCATTTTTCAAGATCTTTAAAACAAGATCACACATGAATACCAAATTAAAAAAAAAAAAATCCAGAAAAAACCTATTTACCAAGCTTAAAAACAATGCAAATTATAGTTTGCATTGTTTAAAATATAATTTTAAACAAAAGTATTTAAAATAGCTGATGCAAATTCGTTTTTTACTATGCAAATTATAGTTTGCATTGTTTAAAATGTAACTTTTTAGCTTTTTTCTTATTCAATCTAGTTGCATAGAGACTTAGAGAAGTGCATATGCTCAAAACTACTTAAAATAGCTGATGCAAATTACAATTTGCATCGTTTTTTACTATGCAAATTATAGTTTGCATTGTTTAAAATGTAAGTTTTTTAACTTTTTTCTTATTCAATCTAGTTGCATAGAGACTTAGAGAAGTGTAGATGCTCAAAAGTATTTAAAATAGCTGATGCAAATTACAATTTGCATCGTTTTTTACTATGCAAATTATAGTTTGCATTGTTTAAAATGTAATTTTTTTAACTTTTTTCTTATTCAATCTAGTTGCATAGAGACTTAAAGAAGTGTAGATGCTCAAAAGTGTTTAAAATAGCTGATGCAAATTACAATTTGCATCGTTTTTTACTATGCAATCTATAGTTTGCATTGTCTAAAATGTAATTTTTTAGCTTTTTTCTTATTCAATCTGGTTGCATAGAGACTTAGAGAAGTGCATATGCTCAAAACTACTTAAAATAGCTGATGCAAATTATAATTTGCATCGTTTTTTACTATGCAATCTATAGTTTGCATAACCGTTTTTATTATACAAGCAGTTATGGGTTTTCATAGTCTAATTACGAAAATTTTTTTTTTTTGAATTTAGTATTGTTGTCTGGTCTCATTTTAAAGATCTTGAAAAATGCTTTCCAAAAATATAAATTTGGCAAATATCTAATTTGTAGATTAAAAGTTATAGCATTTTTAATTTTAAAAAAACTTATTTTCTCTCTCTGCCACGTCATCGGTCAATACAAGCAAAAACAGTTAGAAATATACGTGGTTAGCAAAGAGAAGGGTAGTTTAGGTACCAAAATTTTAGAGTTTTAAAATAAAAGAAGGAATTAACTCCTTTCCTTATAAAACGTTAAAAAGTAGGGATTAGACTTATAAAACAAAAATTGCTTGTCCTCTACTTGAAACTGGTATAAAAGGAGGGCTTTTAGCCCAATATTGTGAAAAAAAATCAGTCAATTCTAAAACTTCTAACATCACCAAAACTTGATTGGAAGTTGATTAAAAATCAACGGTGAAGACTTCCATCTAATTTTTGATAAAGTTATAAGTTTTAGAATATGATGTTCTTTTTGTGGGAATGATCTACAAGATGAGGAGAACATACTCACCAAATATCAGCCCTTGGATCGTAGAAATGTGGGCCCCTATGTTTGGCCCAAACATAAAATTTTTATGTTCAAATGACTTTATTCCTAAAAGGGCTAATTAGTCTGATGGTCCTATATTATGACCAATGTTAGGGTTTGGATCCTGCATGTGTCCAACTTTGAGTTTGGGTCCTGAATTGACGGTTGACCCAGTTGACCGTCTAAAAATTGGTGGAAATCTGTAAAATGACGAGAATACCCTTTAACAGGACCCAAACGCTAATTATGAATTATCAGTAGAACCTAAAATCAAATTTTTTTTATTTATGTGTTCGAAAATTGAACTACCTTTGTAGGATTATCTTTGAATATGTAAAGAATTAATGAAATAAAATCTCCACCAACTTGTCTGTACACTTTTGCATCTTCATGGGAACTATGAACTGGATGAGTATGAATTCTCAGTTAGAGATCAAACCCACAAGTGGTTCATGTTTGTGGTTAGTTCTAATCCACCACGGCTTAAAACCCACGTCGCCATTAATGGTTTCTTCCTCACCCAGAGCATAAAGATTAAGATCGAGTAGATCTCAAATTACAGGTAGCTTTTGCTGAATTATAATAGTCGGACTATTTCTAACTTCAGATCCACAAACAAGAAATTTGATTTTAGGTCCTACTGATAATTCATAATTAGTGTTTGGGTCCTGTTAAAGGGTATTTTCGTCATTTTACAGATTTTTGTCACTTTTTAAACAGTCAACTGGGTCAACCGTCAATCTAAGACCCAAACTCAAAGTTGGACACATGCAGGACCCAAACCCTAACATTGATCATAATATGGGACCCTCAAACTAATTAACCCTTCCTAAAATTTATAGTCTAATCTAAACGGACGAAAGTCGACAGCGACCTGCCAAAGATCACTTGCCAAGACTCCTAGTGGTTGGAAGCATTGGCTTCTCTAGTATCTAGTAGAGGTCGTGGGTTCAAACTTCAAATAATTAATATTGAATGAAAAGACCTTAGTTTTACGTTTTCAATTAAGACCGGTTTTAACCTGGATATTATATGTTAGATTCCTGCTGGACAGAATTCTATTTGGCTCAATGTGTTGGGAGACTTTTAACTCTTGTTGCCTACAATAAAAAGAAAAAAGAAAAGAAAAGTCGAGAGCGACCCTGGCTTTGGTTTTCTTGTCTGGATTTTATTTTTGCCATTTCTGAGACTGAGGGAGGATGTCGTGCGAGATGAGCCACATAAACATAAACCCTTCCTCAATCTATGGCCAAGAAATAGATTAGAGAGCGAGAGAAAGAAAGAGACGCGTCTTCACATGGGTTGCTAGGGACATGCACCTAACTACTTAGTGCAATTTTGTGCACCCTACTTGTAAGGTGGGTAATCAACACGATTCATCATCAACACATCATGTGTTATATGGTGGGGTTGAGCGTATAACACTTAACGGCTGGATGATGGATGGTATTAGTCACCTACCTTACCTGTGGATGTGCACAAAATCACTTTCATCTACTACTGTTGCTGCTGCTGCTGCTGTGGCATGTGGTATACCACTGGTCTGTGGGACAGAAAGACTTTATTTCATCTTCTTGTAAGGTCTGGGTGTAATTAGTTTGAAGTTCTAACCATAAAAAACGATACTTGTTGGATCTTCATATTGAATGCTTTTAACCTTTCATCAAATCTTTTTACATCTTAAAATGTGATTTGAATTTTACTTTTTATGCTATTTATAGATGAGAGAAAGGATCGAAAAACCTCAAGTTTGGTGACCTTAGAGTTATCCGAGCTTGTGGAGTCTACATGAAGATGATTTAAGAATTGATTTTTAGTGAGGGTGTTATCTTAACTATGTAAATTATCTAACTAAAAATCAGTCCATTTTAAAATTTGTAACCCTATAATCCAGTGATTGAAAATCAATAGTACAAAAGATGTCTAAAATTTTATTTATTTTAATGGCTGATTTGAGAGAAGCGAAGGTCTTAGAATGAGTTGATTTTTTAATATGATAATTTGTATAGTGAGGAGAACATCCTCACAAAAAAAAATTAGACCTTAGGCTTAGACCACCCTCTTTCATGGTGTGGGTCACACTAGGGTCACAAAAACCTAGAGTTATCAATTCAATCTCTTAAGCTTGAATTTGCACCCAAACAATACCTAAGATTATAAAATTTGACTTTAGACCAACTTTAAATCAAAGTTAGACCGAAACACCAATTTTATAATCTAAGATATTATTTGAGGTGCAAATCTGGAGTTCTTGTAGCATTACTTTAATATTTGTATTTTATTTTTAATTAAAACAAATAATTACTATTTTTCTTCTTTACCTTTTCTTTTAAAATGACTAACATGCCTTGTAAGTTTTGGCTTAGGGCGAAGGGTGTATGCACCAATTATATCAGGTATGTAGTTTCATTTTTTTTTTTTCACCCCTGACCTAAAATTTCAACAGATGTTACACATTCATTCAGTTAGGTGATCCGACAATAATAAAACTCCCATGCTCAAAGGTCATCTCAAGCTATAGTTTGCGAGGGGACGACTCAAGTCTCTAACACATTAAAAGATTCATGGACCAGCAGCTAATCAAGGCATGTGGGTTGCACGTGCTTGATTATACTTGTACTACAGTACTTCACAATAAAGAATTCGTGGACAAAAAAATTATCTGTTAAATGGTCAAGAGTCAAGACTTGGGAAGTGAGGTTTTTTTTTTTCTATCAATATAGTTATTAAGACGAGTGTAAAAAAAAACCACCATCAGTGGGTGCAGAGAATGTCACTACCATGAGCGCAAAGAAGACTACCATTAACAATGAATGTAATTTATTTAGAAATATTTGTCTACATATATATAACATATTACATAGACTAAATTTAATGTTAATTCTACAACCAATAAGTCTTGAACCTAAAACCTCTCAAATTGTAGGAGTGATGCAAACCAACCGGACAAATGGTAGGTTGGTTAGGCAGGCAGACCCTACCGATATATTACTCCCAATACTTTTGAACTTATCACTAAGGGGGTCCTATTTCAAGACCGTCTTTAACCTAGTGTACTTTGTGCACCCACTGAGCCAACCAAGTGGGCCCAAGTTTGCTTGATTCCGCCACATTTGATATGATCATACATAGGGTACGTGTTTGCGACCAACATCTTTTGTACAAGAACACAATGAAATTAGGCCAAACATATAAATTCACATAATTTTTTTGACTAAATTATTCGTGGAATACTTAAAACCAGCAATACCAATATCATAACTAGCTATCGGTTGCATAGAACAAACAAATTACTTTGTAATTGTGATATAGGCTTTACATAATCGACAAATCATTTTGTATAGAACTAATATTACAAAATTTAAGTTACGTAAATTTAGTAAAAAAAATTGTGTAGAAATATCAGTAACTTCAAAAGTAAAATATCTAAAGAAACTAAAAACTT
This sequence comes from Macleaya cordata, assembly GCA_002174775.1. Classification (NCBI taxonomy): domain Eukaryota; kingdom Viridiplantae; phylum Streptophyta; class Magnoliopsida; order Ranunculales; family Papaveraceae; genus Macleaya; species Macleaya cordata. The sequence continues at coordinate 73,406 of MVGT01003053.1, read as the reverse complement.
GCATATAATAAATGTGCTTTTTTTGAAAGATGAGCTGGGGTTTAGGAAACCCCAACCGAAATAGAAAGAAAGCAGAAAAAAATAAAATAAAATTACAAATGATGATATTCTTATCCTTTCATATTGTCAAAAATAATATCCATTAGATCTTGAACAAACGAACTAGGAGTGATTTTGAGGAACTCCGAATCAGGGTAAAGATTCGCAAGATGATCCGTTGCACGATTGATTTTCAAAAAGACATATTTGATCTCAAAAAAGTCAAAAGCATCATGAAGACGAATAATATTATGCCAAATCATAGTGGCAAACCAAGGAGGCTTGGACTGGACGAGGTAAAATAGGAGACAACAATCTTCGAATCAGAAGCAATAAAGACACGTCGTGGACCATGAAGATGAGCTAATTTGAGGTCGGTTTAAATACCTTGGAGCTCATGAAAAGTTATCGACTTTGGTCTCGAACCACCAGTAGCCGCATCCAAAACCAGCAGTAATATCAGTTAAAGATCCATTAGTGTTAACCAAATAAATACCAACAGGTGGCCTTTGCCAGTAACAACTAATACTTTGTTTGATTGTGAATTTAGCTACCAAGCCCCATCTGTCCATGAATTGCCGGTAACTTAATAAGTGATTGTTGGTATGTTGCATATTAAGTCTTTCAAATGTTTTGGAGTTAGAAGTTTTAAAATAAGCTAATGTTTTGTGAAAATGATGTCATGTGGCTGTGTAGGTTTTGTAGAGTTTTGGCAAAACCAAAACAAGGCTCTTGGGTATCGGCACCCAAAAGGAGGGGTATTGATACCCACTGAAGCTATATCGACATGAGGCTTGAGTATCGATACTCGGATTTGGGGGTATCAATACTAGTTTGGCAGAGGCACTTCAGATGTACCTAGTATCGATACCGACCAAAAGGGGTATCGATACCACCTGAAAATATGACGGTTTAATTTGCAGAAATTGCTATTTTGAGTCCTTTTGGACTTGAGTTTCTTCCTATTTCATAGAGAACTCTTGTAGGCCTATAAATAGGGGTTTGTAGGGGTCTTCTAGGGTAGAGAGAAGAGGAGAGGGTTGTGAGTTAGGTCTTGAAAACATTGAGGTTTCTCTTGAAAAGAGTTGTGAGATTTTCTCTTGTGGAGTAGAGATTACTATGTGAGGTAAGTCCTTGTAATTGTTCTTCGTTATTTTCATATAGTGGAAATGATCATCATCGCCTGTGGATGTAGGCAATCTTGCCGAACTACGTAAATCTTATATTGTGTGTGAATTGTTTGTTTCTCACTCTTTCGTTCTTGTTTTGCATATTTGATTCGTCTCGTAGATTGTATGATTGTGATTGAATCGATTCCCTCGAAATTTCTAAACTTTTTTTTTAAGCATTTTAACATTTTTAAACAGGCTATACTTCTATATTTGAAAATTTATTCAAGTACATTTGCTGATTTGCCCACCATAAAAGGAAAACTTTGTAACTCAATATATATATATATATATATATATATATATCCACGAGGTTCTTTTTGTCATTTGCCTTAACTACAACTTTGAAAAACAAAGACTGAGCAATTTACAAGTACTCATTCATTTACATTAAAAAAAAAATCAGTAAAAAATGGTTGATTTCAAATTTAAAAGCTCAAAAACTAATCAAAACTTGAAGAACAAAATCCAAAAAATGAAAGAATATTTGATTGATCAAATGCTTCCAAAGAAACAGACGACGTCGTAGCACGTTTTCTCACTATACACTTGGCGTTAACATGTCCGTACAGATTTTGTTGTTAGAAATGAAAACGAGATGTCCTTGAAATAACAAAAAAGATTGAATTATTACCAATAATCGATTGATATTTGTAGCCTCAAAAAATAGTCGGTGTGAAATTTGAAAGATCCGTTTTTGGCCAAAATTAAGGAGCAGAGAAAAGAAAAATACAAACTGGATAAACAGAGTCAAATCCACGGCTCAATTTCGTTTGTAGTTGACGACGTGTAACTAATTAACGATCAAGATTTGTTTTAGGTACAGTTGCAGATTTATTTAGTATGATTCCTCAGAATGTTATCTCCTGTCCACCTGTTTTTTTTCTTCTTCTTCTTTTGCACTAAATTTTAGAAGGAATGGAAGAACACAAAACATAGATAGATAAAAAGATAACAGATGACTCTGTCTTCGCCTAACCGTTAGATGATTTTTTGCGTACCTTCGGAGAATTATCAAAGGAGTGAAGACTTTTAGACTCTGACACTGTGAGAAATTCGTTATCTTCAAGCTTTATTTGATATGTTTCTCCATGACAATTTGTCAAATTTTTTTTTTTTTTTTTTTTTTGCAAAACTCTTTTTGCAAAACTATTGTTTTATTTGTAGAATTGAGTGAGATTTCAAGTTTCTTTTTGTAGGGTCCGATTTTTTTTTTCTTTAAGTACAATTACAGTATAGTAGTAATGACAATTTCAGAGCTGCAGATTTGTTGATGTTTCATCTGAGTAGAACCTCTTCGTTTTATTTAGATTTTCTTGGTAGGAATTATCAATACAATTAAGGAGGATCGACTGTTTTTTTGGCAGAATATTCTCAAATCACAAATGAATTTCTGTTGGTACTGTTGATGTTCATTTTGTTTTCAGTTTTGATCACTAGTATTAGTTGCAGAGTTTCGAAAAATTCTCGTTGGAATTCCATAAATCTTGTTACCAATGGAACTAGTTAATTGTGTACTATTTTCCAAACAGCTACATGATAGGATTCTTTCAACTATATATAAGGTAGCAGAGTATTGATGAAGTGCTATCCAATTCATGTTTACAGGGGAGGGGGGATTTGATTTCTGAGAACAATTCGAAATGTCGTCTTCGAAGGCAATTCCTCTTAATTCATCTGGAGGAAGTACTTCTGCTTCATCATCTTCGAATAATCCATCCAGTAATAGAGCACAACGACGAGCACCTGAAATCTTCGAACCATCGAAGTCCGTTGGGAAGTCCAGTGACGATAAAAATGTCGAGAATTCAGCTCAAGCACAGGAAGAAATATTAAGGTCATCCTCTGGTAGGGAAATTGTTGATAAGTGGATGGCATTTCCAACTGATCAGTCAGGCAACTCAAAATCAAATTTTAATGGTTTCTTCAAGGCTTCAAATGAAATTGGTGGTGAATCTTTGAATGATCAATTTAATCAGATTTTAAGTGAAGATGGTATGTCTCAAAGGGCAGCTGAATGGGGACTTGTAGTTAATTCTGAATATGGAACATATAATAATTCCCAACCCGTGCTTTTAAGACCATCAGGAGAAGGATATAATAAAGATTCAGGGGAGAGGTCTAAAGAATCCGTTAAAAAATCTGAAGATTTTCAAGTTGCATCTGAATTTGGAATTCCTAGGGTTTCTCAGGAGCTAAAGGATGCATTAGCCACACTTCAGCAGACATTTGTTGTATCCGATGCGGGTCGACCGGATTGCCCTATCATATATGCAAGCTCTGGGTTTTTCTCTATGACTGGTTATTCTTCAAGTGAGGTTGTTGGAAGGAACTGGTAAGGAATTTCTTAAGCATAGCTTCATAGTAACCACACAGACATGAGTCCAATTTTGTCCACCCACTCTTAACGTGGGTGAACAAAACCCACAGTTTCGACTGGTTCTTCTGAATTGTATTTTTTCAAGAAAAACTCAAAATGAACTAACGCCGTGATCAAAACAACCAATCAAAGTTGTGGGTTTTGTGCAAATTGGAGTCTACAATGAAGTCATTCTTTGAGTACTACTTGAAGTGGAAATTGAGTTTACTAGTATGGGTAATCCTTAGAGCATGGCCAGTGATGTGCCTCAAATCCACCAAAGGTTTGGGTTTGAGGTTCTGATGTTGTGCAGGGCCAATGAGATTGGGCGAAATGTCGCGTAAGATTTTCGCGATCCCATTTTTTAGGGTTTATTTTTTAAATGGAAAATGTAAAAAAAGTCCCTATAAAAAAAGTCATTATGATTTTAGTCCTTGTTTTATAAATTTAGTCCATACTTTTATGACTTTTATGTCCAAAAGTAGGGACTAAATTTATAAAACAAAGACTAAAATCATAATGACTTTTTTTACAGGGACTTTTTTTCCAAAATCCCTTTTTTAAAAGTTCTAGCGTAACATTTCCACAATTCTCATTTTTTTTCTTTTTTTTTAGAATTTTGTTTTAGTTCTTGTGGAAGAATTCCATGATACCATTTTTTTAGGATTTTTTAAGGATATTTATCGCGGATAAGTTCCCCGAGGTCTCCTTCTTGCGGATAACTTCCGCGTCGCAGATACCCTTAACCTCTACAGAACATCCCAAACTAATGGTTCAGGTGAAGGTTCTGAGGCTTGCATTGGCCATGCTCTTATTACCATCAGGCTGAGTTGAGCAAAAAATGGCTCAATAGCATTGTTACTATGAATTCACTGTTCAAAAAACACATTAGTCCATTAGTCCGATTTCAGCAGAACCACTTTGATGCTTCTCAATTTTGATGCATCAACTGTATCTTCTAACTGAAATTCTCTTATTTATTGTTGCAGTCGTTTTCTCCAAGGGCCTGAAACAGATCCAAATGAAGTTGAAAAAATAAGAGATTGCGTTAAAACAGGGAAGAGCTACTGTGGTAGGCTCTTGAACTACAAGAAGGATGGTAAACCTTTCTGGAATTTGCTAACAATCACACCCATAAAAGATGAGACTGGGAAGGTTATCAAGTTTATTGGGTAAGAGGATTAGATTAAGTTATGGTTAGACTTTCTTTTTTTATTTGATTTCAATATTATTTTTTTTTTATTTTTATTTTTAGTGAAAACCATAGTATGCTTTAGCAACATGTTATAGTAATGCATCTGGCAGCTAGGGGTGTCAATTGGTACCCAAAAACCCAGAACCGAACCGGTACCGGAACCGTTTTTTGCGGTTCCGGGACCTCACTTTGTGGATCCGATAAATTTCGGATCTACCCGTTTTGGATCCGAAATTTTTCGGATCCATTTCGGATCCACCCAACGGGTACCCGCGGGTACCCGGTTCCGTATAAATTCTATAATTTTATAGTTTAATTTACTATTATATAACAATTTTTCAATTTTTTTTAATTAAAAAAAGAACCCAATGACTATTATTTAATAAATTTTATAATTGAATAAAATACGAAAATACAAAATACAAATAAGTTTTGTGTGAAAAAAATAAAAAAAACAATAATTTAAAACGGGTATCGGGTACCCGCGGGTACCCGCGGATCCTAGCGGTACCGGATCCGGAACCACCAATTGAGGTTCCGGAACCGGAACCGAAAAGATCCGGAACCGCTTCTTATAAACGGGACCGGATCTGGAACCTTTAGGTTCCGATCCGGAACCGACCCGTTGACACCCCTACTGGCAGCTAGTACAACCGATAGTGTTTTCTGTTGTGGACAGCTTAGATTCAGATTCAATTCTTGTTAGCATCAAATTATTGATCTCTTTAAAAACAAGCTAACCACTCCAAAAAAAAAAACATGTAGTCATAATACAACTAAATAACTTGTATGGCCTACAACTCTACATGGCATAGATAATAACAGTAATAAGAAATAAGCTAAAAAAACAAATAACTCATCTAAAAATAAAATAGTACCAAATAACTGTAAGAAAGGTTTAGCAAACATTCTACTTCCACCCCCACCACTTTTGTCTTCACACCCTCTTATTGTTACACTGTTTACACCCCATGTTATTTAATATTAGGATTTGATAAGTTCTCAACTATTTTTTATTTTTATAAGAAGATCCGTCAGTAGTTAACTTTTTGCATGTTGAAGTTGAGGTAGATTTCGAACCTAGGTTGTGGAACAACTTCCAACGACTTTACCTCCATTGAGAGGCACCTGCAACAATGTGAAATGCCAATGTCAAATTATTTCACCCCTGAATAATGCTACTCCAACAAATCCTTTTGGCAAATTTGGTGTTGACAAACAACTCTTGATTTTTCGATCAAATTTATTCACATAGCATTATTCTTTCACCCCCTGGTTAGCTTTATGCATTTCCAATTGTTTTTGGATCGACGCAGAGCCCAAAAACTTGGCTCGATGTCTACGTGGTATTGTGAGCCCCATAATGATTTAACCATTTGAATGATTTTGAAAGGCTAAAATGAATTCATGGCTGTGAAACCCACGACATTGAGCGTTGGGAAAAAAGAATTATTCATGCATTTTAATTGCCGTGTCAGTTAAAATGACATTTAAGTCCAATGCTACGCACAATGTTGGGCCAAATAAAACTAATCATGCCTTTCAATCGCGACTTCATTTTGGGCGACATTTCGGTCAAATATTTGGGACCTCGCTCAATCTGTATATGGGTTATATGCCATTTGGCAAGACGGATGATAGTCGGCCACGTGGCCATCAACTTGGGTCAAGAATGTTGCATACTTGGGTGCTCGTAGTGACCGTTAACTAGACTGAAGTCACTGAACTCTGTCGGCTGTCGCCCTGTTCTACCTTCTTCTGGACTTCTCCCAACAAATGTCTGATATTAGTCTATTGCACTTTAAAACAACTATGACTTGGATTTCTGCGGTTGTTCAAAGCAACTCGGAACTGAACCCTTCTTTGGTTGCACGAATGGCTAAAGCGAAAGCGATGGGCAAGTGATCTTTTACGTCTTACTAAAACCCTAGACTTTTATAGTACAGACTGAAAATCACTAGGGTTTCGAATGTTAAAATCTCAATGCAGCAGTGAATATCTGGTTGTGTCCTTGTTTATTTACGAATCCGACTCCAAAATGAGGCAAACCATGACCGGGAAGAAAGACAAGCTCCGTGTCTCTGAATTTATACGATGGCAATACCTCGAAATTCTCAACAACCACACAAGTAATGTTGAGTTTTCCAAATTTTACCAGTTTGATTATCAGAAGAAATGCTGTTTACATTTTTGTATGCGCAAATTTATGTTGCAATTTGATATTAGGGTTTTGAAAGAGTATATATTCTGAATTTTCTGTTTTGATACCTCATAAATTTTAGTGCTTATAATTTTACTGATCACATTCTTAAGCAGTAGAGGTTTTGAATTTTGAATTTCCCTTGAAATGTACCAGAATGCAAGTTGAGGTCAGCAAATATACAGAAGGGCTGGTCGACAAGGCGTTGAGACCAAACGGCTTGCCAAAGTCTCTAATCCGCTACGATGGTAAGCAGATATATATATCTAAAACAATTAGTTTCAAAATTGGACACTCACACAATATGCACTCATATAGTATATAGATGTATAACCCTAATATGGCTGGTCGAATATCTTGTTTGCCATTTTCTGTTTCAGCTCGTCAGAAGGAGAAGGCCATGTCTTCCATCACTGAGGTTGTCCAAACTGTGAAGCACCCACGATCTCATATTCATGCCACAGATCCTGGGACCCCTGGAAAGCTTGATGAGAATGACAGGTTTAACCTTGGTTACGTTCTGCCGAAATCTGCAGAACTTGAGAACTTAAGTACACCTGGTAGACAAACTCCTCTAATGGATGGCAGAAGTGATGTATCCAGATCAAGTTCCACTATTGATGCTATCAAGAAATTGAGAAAATCGGGACGTAATTCATTGATGGGGTGAGGTCCTTTCTCAACTTCCTATTGTCTCACCCTAATCTGGAAAAGTGAAAAAACTAGAGAAGAACCTGTTGCTTCGCTTCTGTTAGAAGACCACATTTATTTTTGGTTCATATTGTATTTTTAAAACTTAGTAGTTGCATTTTATTTTCTGCTCGGTTAAGTGTTCACTGACTGTTTGCCTTTTCATGTGTTTGATCTTCACTTTTGCAATGGATTTATTACCTTGCAGTTATTTCCCCTGATTGAGCTTCCAAAGACCATTTCATGGCAAAAAAATTTCCACTTCTATTGATTACACGGAAAGGGAATTAGACATGATTAATTGCTAATACACAATACATACATTGATGGAAGTGATTGACTCATCTGAAATGATCTTGAATATATTATTTGTTAGCATAGTCATTCAATTCGGATAATATCTGCACATCTTTCTCTTTTATGAGGAAGGACCTAGACATGATTAATTATCTGAAACTTATAATGTACTCTTTGATTCTGAGAAAAGAAATAATTAACTCTTTGATTGAAATGATTTGGAGAATATTATTAACTACCGGGGGTAGCTTTTGCTTCAATTTGTGAAATGCTAGTTTTTAAATGAATATCATTAACACTTCTAATCTTTTAGAGAACATCTTAGAAGCCTTATATTTGTCTAAGAACTTATGGCTATTTGTCTAAGATCTTATGGTTATTGAGCACAGCCCCCTGCTTACTAAATTTAGCTGGCTCGTTATTTTTATCAAGTCTCTGTATTTTTTGAGATTAGCATGCAGTTTCTTTTGTTTTTCGTTTTGCATCCAAATCCTCGAAGAAGTGGTGCTCCCATTTTGGCTCTGGAAATACTTACTACTGTTTGAAAGCTCAATTTTAAACCTAGTGCTGACTAGTGTATGACTTAGATAACAGGTACGCACCAACTGGAAATATATGGTTTCCAGTAATTGGGAGAATATTTCATTTTTTATTGATCCAAGCCTGGGTTAAACAGTTCTCCTGAGCTCTGTCACTACAAATGTCAAATGTGAACCCCCTACATTAATTAATCGTGCAACTGGAATATTATGGTATTCCAATAATTAAGAGACTATTTGTCATTTTCTCTTAACCCAAACTTGGGTGAAATAAAGTTCTCTTGAGGTCTGTGGCTGCAATGGTTAAATGTCAACCTCCTCACTCAATTAAATTATGTTTAAAAGTGTGCCTTTCACTTTTATTACCTTGATTAACCATTATGGTTCAGCCATTTTGATGATGAGCATTCACCATTTGTAGGTTTAAAGGGAGGTTGGGATCCACAGAGAAGGAGGATCCTCAGCCTTTTGAGCCAGAGGTTCTAATGACTAAAGATGTACAACGGTCTGACAGCTGGGACCGTCTAGAGATGGAAAGGGATATACGCCAAGGATTTGACCTTGCAACAACATTGGAACGCATTGAAAAGAACTTCGTCATAACAGATCCTAGACTTCCTGATAATCCCATTGTAAGGCCAAGACAGATTTTTTGCTTTCCCTTCATTTATGTTATTCTGCTGTATTCAGAACACTAGAGTGTCAACCTCCTGTTTTTTTTGTTTTGTTTTTGTTTTTTCTTTATATTCCTTTGATAAGAATAGAGTATTAATATAACAGAGGGCATATAAAAGTAAGGCAACTACAATAGAAATTAAAGGAGAAAAACATCAAATTTACTTGTCAATGTTGTCATGAATAAGATTATTCCAATTGCTAGATATGTGAAACTCATGAAATCTAGAATCATCCATCTTACATGTCTACTCAATCAAAAGTGACCAAATGACATGAGAAACTGATACGTGTGCAGAAACTTGTTTTTATTAATAAAAGCTTAAGCTCACACTATGACGAGCACAACTCCTCTTGATTTTAGTCTTTGACGTATTGTTGTGTGAGATACGCATCCTATTACTCCTCATGTTGGACTGTTGGATATCCTTATCTCTATAACAAACCTCGAAAATAAGAAATCTCTATCAGGATAAGTGCAATTGTTGTGTTGTGAGATTATTGGAAGAAAAACTGACTCATGCTGGTTCTTGCAATGCAGATTTTTGCATCTGATAGCTTTCTTGAACTAACAGAGTATACTCGAGAAGAAATCTTGGGAAGAAACTGCAGGTAAGAGATTTTCCTTTCATGGCTTCTGATTTAGGAATGCCTTCTATTTTGGCTATACGTATACTCAAGTATGACTGTTGTAATTTACGTATCTGTATCTTAGTTGTTGGAACCTTCTACCCTAGTCCCTAGGTATTGCTCCTGCCCTGTCTCGTGACCTTTTTCCTGATGGTCCAGCGTTGATTTCTTGATAGGATTATTTCCTTATCAAGGAGGCCATCTTTACAAAACTTCAAGTCATTCTGAAACTAATAACGTAGCTAAATATTGGGTAAAAGTTAGCTCTGAATTCATGGCCTAGAAAACTCCTGACTTTTAATTTTGCTTTGATATATTTTGAAATTCCAGAATTGACTGATTTTTGTTGTGGAGCTCCTACATGGTGAGGAGATCATTCTCACCAATAGCAGCACTAGACTCATTTCCATATGGGATTCAAACACCCTTGCACAAAACTGTGCATGACAGTATAAGAAGTCCTAAACTTATATATGTGCAGATAGAAATGAGCCAAAGGATGAATTTTGATGAGGATAGTCCTTTTCCTCATGGAAGACCACCATTACAAAAAAAACAGCTTATCTTAATCTTCAAACCCTATAAAAAATGGATTCATAATCAATGGTAAATTGATGTTCAGGGTCCTGTGATTTGAAATTCGAACAATTTTGAACTGCTATAAATAATCAGGCTAATTTTTTAATGTTTGGTCCACCAAGGGGTGAGCAAAACATTCATGGGTTTGAATGCCTTGAAGACTGTACCACCTGGTATATTTGGGGTATGTGGTCATTACTCATGAGTCTCATGACACCAGTATAATATACCACAAAGCTATGCACATTTATTGTTAATATTATTATTATTATTATTATTATTATTATTATTATTATTATTATTATTATTGTTATTGTTATTGTTATTATTGTTATTATTGTTATTATTGTTATTATTGTTATTATTATTGTTGTTATTATTATTATTATTATTACTATTATTATTATTATTATTATTATTATTATTATTACGCATTTATCAACGGTAGAAAAGACGTCCAAAATTTAACAATTTTGAAGTGCTGTTATTTTTTTTTTTGATAATGTGCTGATTTTCAAGGTCTGATTTGAGCGAGTTAGAAGTCTTAGAATGGGCTGATTTTAGATGAGGTTGATCTAGATGGTGAGGAGAACATCCTCACAAAAAATGAGCCCTTAGATCATCCTCTTTCATGTATGGACTTTTTGTGGGGGATTTTTTTAATAGGGTCTCCGGATCCCTCCTTGATTGTTAAGTACTGAATTTGGATGGCAGTTCCATCTGTATCATGATTTCCATGCCATAACCTTGTTGTGTTTGGTCTACATGCCACCTGTGTTGAGCTATGAATTGCCAAATGATCTGTTGTGAAAGATTAGCATGTCTTAATTTTATGGAAGTGGTTACTATCTTACTCTTCTGCAGATAGATCAGTTTGATCTGATGTAAAGATTTAAGGGATAAAATTTTGTAACCTCTTATTTTCTGTTTTGGCTCGTGAACATAGCTCCTACTCCCATCAGATTATACATTACCAATAAGCTCCATTTGGTTTTGTAGATTTCTTCAAGGCCCTGATACTGATCAAGGAACTGTCTCAAGAATAAGAGATGCTATTAGAGAACAGAGAGAAATCACTGTCCAGTTGATCAACTATACAAAGAGTGGTATGGTCAATGCTGTCAATATATTTGCCTTGTGCAATATTTTACAACTACTTTGATACTTATTTGACTAAATGCATGAAATTTTATTTTGATCATCTTGACCGTCGCGTTCTGTTTTAGCAATTGCCTTTCTATATTATGGAAATTTTTTCTTTATTAATGATCATGACAATCCAAGTGTATCTATTAGAATGGTGGTTTCAACTTTCGATATTGATTTAATGACCACATGGTTATTGGATACTCATTTTGTAGATCATCCCCACCAAAAAAAATTACGAATCAAAACATTCTAAGATTTCTGACTCTAAGACTGAGTTGAGTTACAAACCATCTACCCTTGACTTTGAGTCATCTTTTGGTTGGAAAATATGTCTACAAGCCTTAAAAAAAGCTGATTTTTGGTTAGGATGCTCTAAATGAAGAGTACATCTTCGTTTCCATAATCCATTCTTAGTATGGCCCCTCCATATGGGAATCATAGACCTGCGTAAAGAACCATGTTGGAGTGTTTGCCCTTACCACTTGTGAGTCCACATGGTCTGATCATGTTCGAAAATTCAACCCTATGACGAGTTGTCCGTGTGATGGAATTTGAGACCGGTCTGGCAAAAAAGCACTAGATTCGACATTCCTAAATTGTTCAACTAAAATGTTTCTCTAGGTCAACTGTTTATGGGGTTAGTAATGTCATAGTGGACCCTTTGTGGTCATGATGATCATCATTTTGGTGGCAATTATTGACTTTTCCAACATGATCTCCATTTGGGGTTAATTAGTGGGATTAGATCATGTTCATTCTCTCTCTTTATATGTAAATATAATAATATATATAAAAATGTTTAATTAATTTTGAGATACTAGATCTCACATTCGCTATTTGATATGTATGCTTGACCCTATGAAATCTGGGACTTGCAGGGAAGAAATTTTGGAATTTATTCCACTTGCAGCCTATGCGCGACCAGAAGGTGGCTATCTGCTCCTTGTTTAGATTATCATTTTATTCCATCACTGACTTTGTTTAGTTTGCAGTAACTGCAACTTTTTCTTTTTGTGGGTTCTTTTGATTGGTCAATTGTAGGGTGAACTTCAATACTTCATCGGTGTGCAATTAGATGGAAGTGATCATATAGAACCGCTTCGAAACCGCCTCTCTGAAAACACAGAGCAACAAAGTGCTAAGTTGGTATAACTTCCACTTTTCTCATTTTATAATTATTTCCTGTATTCTGTAGATTAGTTTCTTTTTTCCATCCGTGAATTGCTTGCATGCATAATAGCCTCATTAGCGTGGTGATGCCTAACACTATTAAAGTGTTTTGTTATGGTCCGTGTGATGTGTGTTGCCAAACACCCTCTAAGCAATAATCTCCAAACATCCCGAATAATTCATCCAGCCTACTATTTTACTGCAGAATTGCATGAGTTTTTTTTGCAAAAGGAAAGGTTCATTACCAAGCGCCGAGAAGGCGCCAACAGAGAGAAACAAACAGAATTTCATGAGTCATGACATAGTCATTCATCATCTTACTTGTCTTATAGATATAGAAATGATATGGATATGGAAAGTGGGGATATGACCTCTATCTTATAATCCAGGACAAATTGAAATCTAGTATCCAATTTAACATGTTGATGTCATTTTGCATATTGGTGTCCTTTTATTTTGTTCTTTTGTTAATATTTATAGCATGTCAAACTTGGTGGAACTTTTAATTTCATCAAAGTTTTTACCACTAATTTCTTTTTGTACTTTCTTTTGGAAAAAAAATAAGAATATCATTAAGAAACCAGGCAAAAATGGAAGGTAGAATAAGAAATGACAAAACTGCATCCTTCAAACTCTGTTTTTATGTGTATTTCATTCTAGATTTGTTTCTTTCTCCCAGGTCAAAGCTACTGCAGAAAATGTTAATGAAGCCGTTCGAGAGCTTCCTGATGCCAACTTGGTAAGGTAGACTTTTTGCACTGTAAATATGTTTGGACCAAGACTTAATCGATCACATTCTCATTTTCATTGAGAACTTCATGACACTCATCTTCTGATTGTTTTGGCATCCTTGATTTCCGATTATTCATGGTTTAAGATTATAACAATAATATTCCAGAAAATAAGCTTGGTCAAATAGGAGTGGAATGACAGGTGTTACTGAGATTAAGTCTATTACATACTGCAGCGAAAAAATATATTCAGCATACTTGAAGAAGACACCCCTCTTTTTGTTCCTATCACGTTTCCCAAAAATTCACAATTGACCTACTTTTTTTTTGACAACTGAAAGAATATTATAGAAAGGGAGAAAAGAATGGCTAGTCCATTGCTCCACTCAAACTAGAGCGCTTGAACTACTGAGTCCCAACAAAATACAAGATCCGAAAAATGAAAATGTCTCAACACTCCCAGACCCTTTCTCCAATAATACAATATACTCTTCACCTTGAGTATAACTACATGAAAGGGGTATATCTTAGAACTGAACACAGCATCATTCCTGATTTTCCAAAGAGCCCAAAAGATCGCATGGAGGATGAGGCT
>MVGT01003053.1:40473-56623 GCA_002174775.1 Macleaya cordata | reverse complement strand
TTAGGTTAGTAGTTTACTTGGGTTGCAAGTTTTTAGGTTTTTAGTAAGTTTTGGGCTCTTTGGTGAGGAGTTATCTATATAAAGAGCTCCTAGTACGAAAATTAATGAAGTTTTATAATGAATATATTTTGATTAGTAGAAATCGTGTTTTTTTAGAGAGTTGAAACGCTTCCGCAATATTATTTACACCACATGGTATGCATATTCAAGGGATGAGCCTCTCTTCGTAACTTTTTTTTGCCGATTAGCAGCAATAAAACTTTTTTGTGCATTACCAATTTATCATCTTCTCATTATCCTCTTTGGTCTTCTCTCTTACCTTTTATTAAATTTTTTATGATTAAAGAAAGTAGCTTTAACATTCTTTGAATCAGCTTCACTCAGTTATAGCTTGGGTTGACTCTTCAATAGAATAGAGATCCATTTGACTCAACAGCTGGTTTCACATATTGAATTTGATTTTTCATGCTCGATAGTTGATATAGTTGTACTAGAAAACATGGACATCATATTATGCAGTTCTTATTTTAGGAGCTTCTCTTGCAACTGTTAGTTGGAATATTTCTTGTTAATTGCATTATAAGTAGCTCAGATTTCTTTCTTTCTTTGTTTTTTTGTTTTATTTTAAGGTTTCTATGTTCATTATTTGTTTATTAAGTTATCTATTGCATGCCAATAATCTGTCTCCATCCCCCTATTGTCCCTTTTCTTTTTGACAGATCATTGCTCGTGGTGAACAAATCTGTCTGAAGCATTTCAAGCCTATAAGACCTTTGGGCTGTGGTGATACTGGCAGGTACACTTATTTGTTAATTGCTTCAATTGAAACTGTAATTCTTGTTGAGTTTCAAAATGTTAAAAGGAATCTTCCCACGTAAAGTATGACGAGCCATGCGGTTAATCAAGAACAATAGCAGTAAGAAGAGCGATGCTCCAAAAATGTTTAGGTAAATTCAATTCACGAGAACACATCTAGTGACATTCAATGCCTGTGCCTTAAGCTCTAATGCACCATTTCGTGTGAAAGTAAAAGGACATGTAAGCTGATAAAAAGTCAAAGAATATACTCTCTGGGAAGCTTATGCCGCATACCTTCAGATCCGGCCCTTCCCTCATTATCAGATGTAGCTGTCAGGTTAGATAACGGAGTCGCCAAAGGCTGAACATCAATATACGATCTGTAGCTTGGATTTAAAGGCTTACTGATTACCAAAGATATTATTCACAGTCAATAAAGCTCCTTCTAATGAACTTTTCTCTCATGTTTGGATTCTAGAAAGAGTTCCTAACCATGTGAGTGTTGTTCCTGCCTCAGCTTCATTTGGTACTAGTAATGCCTTTTAGTACTTCTTGACCACTGCTAGACATGTGCCCGCAATCTACCCACTCTAGTGAACCTGAATTATAATACGTGACAGTTGTAACCCCCTTCCTCGTGTCTTGACCAAAGACTATCTTATCTCTTTTTGAGATCCTAATGGAAACATCACCTATGGTATCTTAGTACTCCCTGATGAAGCATCAATTCTCCTACAACGTGTAGCCACGTCATCACCTTGAACCTTCAACAGGATTAGACTGGGTGGTTTGAATCTTCTACTGACCTTTTCCAATGGGGATCCGTCATAAAAGGGGCCTTAGGGTTGGACATATTATCCTGTTAGTAACACTAGTGCAGTCTGGGTCCAATCTTGGCTCCACAATTCTTAGGTCAGCGAAGTCTATGACAAATTTTCACTAATGCCAGTTCCTGCTATAGGAAAGGTTGGATGGGTCAGATAGTGATACTTTTCTATCAAAAGTTTTAAGCTTATTAAGTTTTCCCATATAGAACTGAAGAAGTAATTTGCATCCTGTTCTCATACCCATTGTTACAATTATGTGTGTCCTTCGGCATGATGGAGTTTTGAAGTTGGAGTAGTTTTTCGTGGTGTTTGACTTTGTGTGGGTTTCCTGCAGCGTTCATTTGGTGGAATTGCAAGGTACAGGTGAATTGTATGCTATGAAGGCAATGGACAAATCTGTAATGTTGAACCGTAACAAGGTACATAGTTTTTTTTTTTTTTTTTTGATGGGGTGCACATGCATGGTTTAGTTCATCATGTTGCTTTTGGCAAGTTTATTTTGCTCCAGATGTATGATTTTCTTTTTGAATAAAAAAAGTCTCAAAGACATGGTCTCAATGGTGGGTCTAAACTGAAGCCTTTCTACTGATTCAAACCTGCAATTGCATCGTTTGGTCACCGAAGGCCGAGACTGGATGTGTTGACTGAGATTCTGAGATGAAATGAAATTTTGAACCATGACAACAACAGATGAGAGCTTGTGTAGTTTATATCTTTCTGTTATTGGTAGTAGCAGTTGTTTGTACTTGTTATTTATAATTATTATCATTCTTATGTTATTTTTATTCAATTTTCTGCATTATTTGAATGATTCTTTCCAAACCCATAATCTATCTATCTTTGTTTCTTTTCTTGTGAATCCTCTACAGGTTCATCGGGCATGCATCGAAAGGGAAATCATTTCATTACTCGATCATCCTTTTCTTCCAACACTTTACACTTCTTTTCAGGTCCAATTTTCTCAATATGAATTCTTACTTTATGATTGGTTCCTTGACAACAATAACAAATTTATTTGTTTAAGTATCATTTTTAATTTAGCCTTGGGTTTGCAAACCATCAATTCATAGTTGATATGAAAATTTTGTTAAGTGTAACAAGAAACTGAATTCTGAACCACGTGACAGAATTAGCATTACACTAAGGTTATGTTTAGTGTCATGTATTTCTTAGAACATAGAGTATTCCATGTTTATTCTTTTTCTCGTCTTTGTCCACGTCGCTTTGCATGATTATAGCACTTAGTGTTAGACTTGAGGGAGCAAATGGACTGAGGCACAGTAACCTAGCTTATTCTTTGTCAAAAATCGCATTTTCTATGATAAGTTTGTGCAAAATGGTATGAGTGGTTTAGTTGAAAATCCCACAGTGTTTCTGGAGTAGATCATAAGCATTTATCTTATGTATAAGCTTCTATTTTAAATAAATTGTAACAAGTAACTGGTTTTTACTCTTTGTTTGCACTCATATTGTGTTTGGAGTTCCAAGACACATCATCATGAAGATTGATAGTAAAATCGAAAAGAAATCTTGTTTCCTTTAATTGAGCTATCGCTGAATCAATACCATGAGTGATGATGAATCATAAAGCCAGAGACTGAGGGCATGTGAAGCAACGATATAAAATATTAATTTGTATTGGTAATATCAAATGGTACAGGCATACAGCGTCTTTTCCAAGTATTTTTCCTTTTAATTTAGTGAAGGGAAGGTCTATAAACCAAAAAGGTTTCCATGGGGGTCTACACCTCGACAATCCTGCAGGAAGGCCATACTTTGATGGTCACTGTAGGCTCTTCATTTTGTAACTACTGCATCGAAACCTTTGCGTCTTCCTCTGCAGTGATGTTGTCCTGATTTAGGTCTTTTGCATTCTTGATGCCAAATTGTCATCTCTGATTGCTTTGGCTTCTGACGCTTGGGCAGTTGTGAAGGTTTTGCCATTCCTTATGCTGCAATAGACTTCCCTGCAGTATTGTGCAAAATCCACCGTGCAGCTCCTTCACCTTTATGGCTATTCTAGTTTCCATCAACACTATTTTAAGTTTTAACCCAGCCAGGAGTGGGCTTCTTCCATTCTCTTGTATGATGGTTGGTCGCAACCCACCGATGTTGCAGCCAAGATTCTATTGGGTTTGGAGCTGTTATAATAAAGCAGTGGTTCGATGTTTTTTGGCACTTTTATTAACATTAGGAGCAGCAATGCTGGAGACATCCTTTCCTCCCTCCAACCGCCACACGCGCCCCCCCCACCCCGAACCTCAATCCAAGTCTAGGACGAAAATGAGTGCTTGCCTAAATTCTGATGTTTCTCTTGTTTAAGTGATCCCCCTAGAATGTCCCACATTTACAGTGCAGATCTTAAGTTATAGCAGTACAGCTGTCCTGATTTCAGATTGATCAGCTCTAAATTGTAATTTATTTTCCCCGATAAGCATCAGCACTAAGTTGTTTCAACAATACCCTGTTTGATAGTTGTTGTCATCATTGCTATATTTCAGAGAGATCCTAAACTCTTTTTTTTTTTTTTTTTTTTTTGAGAATGTACTGATGTTTCTTTTACTCCTCAGACTGCTACACACGTTTGTTTGATAACAGACTTTTGCCCTGGTGGAGAGCTATTTGCCTTGCTTGACAAGCAGCCTATGAAGATTTTTAAAGAAGAATCTGCGAGGTACCATTTATTTTTATTTTTGTAAGTTCAACTTAGATAAGTTCCTTGACATATCATAGCTATAATTTCTGGTTGTTGGTCCTCGTTATTTGTGCTTGCTGGAGAGTTGTAATCACTAAATCATTCTTGGATAAGCATAACTGGAAATAGTCACCACTGGAAACTCTGGTGATTTACTTTTAAATATGAAAATGTTGTTGAAGTATTCAAGGCTTTTCTTAATAAGACAACTTGTTACATCTTATTGGCTTTATTCATGTACTAACTCCAGTCTTGATTGGTATTAACTTTTCCAGGTTCTACGCCGCTGAAGTTGTAATTGGTTTGGAATATCTTCATTGTTTAGGTACTTTTGTCAAATTGGAAATAGTTGATTCTGGATAACTGTTTAATTTTAATTGTGGTCTACAATCTACATCATGCGGTGAAGTTCTACCTCATTTATACTTTAAAGTGGTTTAAGCATCCGGGGGCATCTAATTCAAGGTTTTGCATGTGAAGAGCCTATCATTTAAATAGACCCAATTTAAGATATTCCTTTAAAAGAACTACTTTGTTACATGATTTATCTGACATATGAAATTAGTGTGTTACATTAAAAAACCTGACCGATCATAGCTCTTCCTCTTGTTGTTCTCACTATTTTTATGTTTACATTTTTTGGGTGCAATTGTGCGTATATACATGTTTGTGTTTGATATTTATCGCTCTACCGGTTTTCTTCGGAGCTATAGCTAAAAAGATGTGAAACTTTAGTACTTCAACTAATTTTTTTTCTAATGCAGTGATTTTATGCCGAAAAACATGATGTAGGTTCAGATAATTAATTGACTGTGATATAGTGATGATATTCTCACAGTGGAAAAGCTATTTGAATGTAAACAAGGATCTTTCTTCTCACCTTGAGAGAGAAAAATGGGGTTTTACAGACACAGCTTGATAAATCTACAATACCGGTATGATTTTCCAAGCTGAACGGATTTATAAAAATAAATCTATCATCAGCTTCAAAATTAGGATCCTCTCGAATATGATAATAAGATGTTTCTTTTGTTACTACGGAATGGATAATCCTAAGTATGTGCTTGAAAATTAGGTGATTTGTTCTCATTATGTTGGATTAATTTTTTTTTTGTTATGTATATTGAGAAAATTATGTTGGATACTTCATCAGTCATGATTTTGTTTCTTGGGTTTATGCATGAAACAGGGATTATCTATCGCGACCTGAAGCCTGAAAATATTTTACTCCAAAAGGACGGGCATGTTGTATTAACGGACTTTGATCTATCATTTCTGACATCCTGTAAACCTCAAGTATGTTAAGCATTTTCGACTCTAGAAACCAACTTGTGATTTATGGTTGGGATAGGTTGATGATACATTCTTTTGCTACACTAAATAATACACACTCATTGGCCCACGGAAATGATTCTAGGCCTGCTTTTTGGTGAAAGCTTGCCACAGAGATCTACTTCACAAATCTTCAAGCCATTCTAAAACTTCTAACCCTATGAAAATTAACTCAAGTAAATAGTCATTTGAATAGTTTTCATTCTTTCAACTTGCTGCCCCCTTCATGATGGTGGGGTTTGAAGCTTTGGAATGAACTTTTGTTTTGCGAAGAAGATCTCTATTTTGAGGAGACCATCTTCACCAATAATCAGCCTTTGAGCCATCTCCATTGTGCCAGCTCATTAGATTGAGCTCATTGACCTCTAATGTGTCAGTATTTGTCACTAATGGAGCCCACAGAGACTGCCCTGGCTACTGATGAAATTCTAGGTTGCTTCAAATCAGCTCACCAATATTACCACGATTACATTCCTTTATTGGCAAAGCAATAGTGATTACTTCCATATTAACCTTTGAAATGAGTAATGCTCTGGTGCATTATTCAATAGCTTTTCTCTTTGATGCTC
Organism: Macleaya cordata; assembly: GCA_002174775.1. Classification (NCBI taxonomy): domain Eukaryota; kingdom Viridiplantae; phylum Streptophyta; class Magnoliopsida; order Ranunculales; family Papaveraceae; genus Macleaya; species Macleaya cordata. The sequence goes on along the minus strand of MVGT01003053.1, from coordinate 50,402 downwards.
TTCAGAGATGGATAATTTGCTAAATGCTGGTAACGAGTTATTGCTTGTTTTTCTAATGTATGGTTTTACAAATTATTTCTTGTATGGCAGGTTGTTAAGCACCCATTACCTGCAAAGAGGAGAAGGTCTAGAAATCAACCGCCTCCAACATTTTTTGCAGAACCCATTACACACTCAAATTCATTTGTTGGAACTGAAGAGTACATTGCTCCTGTATGGAAAATGTTCACTTCTCCTAGTTCTTCCAATTCTGTCTACTTAATTATGTTGCCTGTATTTAAATTCATGTATCAACTGCAAATGCATGCTTTAGTTTTCAAGAGGTCTCGAATAGATCTATTGAAATTCTTTAAATGGGATTTTATGTTTTTGACACATAATCTGCACTGTATGAAATGGCAGTGTGAACTATAGGGACCAACTTTAGAATAAAATCGTGATAACTATTATTGACTGGTATTTATACCGTCACATTTCGTAGAAACTGCACCTTATTTTGGACTGGAATTCCTAACCAATATGGTGGAAATTGCTTCATCCTCTGACATGTTCAGTTGTAATTGTTGCTTATCTGCCATGTACTAGAACAAGATTTGGAATTTTTTCTTTTGCATAATTTGACTTCTAACATGTAATAGATCTTAACTTTGTCGTAATTTTGAGAAACTAAAACAACTTCACAAGAATTTCTCCACCAACTCACCTAATAGATCATAGTTATTTTGTAAGATATGCCATGTCAAAAACTGTTCTGCACAAGCTCATTCGGATATGCATCTCTTATGCTTACAGCATGTGGACCTTGCAGAATCCTGTGTTCAACACCTATATGTCTAATGTGCATAGAATTCTGAATTGTAATGTAAGAACCATGAACTTGATGTCATACTTGCCCCAAACTATACTTTCATTAGTTTTGCAAATTTTTATGAAAATTTCTGTGAATGGATGCAAAATAGTAGGTTTTTGTGAGTTTTGAAGTTTTTGATCTATATAACATAAGTCCAACAGTAACATTTCAAGCAGAAATGCAACTTATGGGAGCTGAGCATAGAAGTGGACATATAAACTCATGAAGCAATCTCTGCTTCTGTCAAACCTCATAATAATTCAACTTAGCTTCTAAATATTAGTTCGGCATGGATTGTTTGATCAGTGGTTCATATATTATGGAGTTGACAAATTGAGTAATTTCATGTTTGGTTCACATATTCTTCTGAAAATGCTAGGTATGGATAATATAGTTCACATGCTTCCATTTACATGCTTGTTACTAGTTACTAGTACTAATACTGTTTGATTAAATTTCTTTAACTTTAAAACATATCAGCTCCTTTTAATATGGCTAAGATCTGTATTCTTGTTTATCTTCAGGACACTCACAGATAACTTTTTTTTCAGGAAATTATCACTGGTGCAGGACACAGTAGTGCTATTGATTGGTGGGCTCTTGGTAAGCATATCATTAATTCATGTTATCTTTTTTGCATGTGAATCTGAACCGTGTATGCTTCATATGAAATCTTATCTACGTTTTTGGTTAATAGATTTATATTGGTCTAATTTCTATGGGGCTTACCCATCGATTATGTTTGGGATGCAGGTATTTTGCTCTATGAGATGCTTTATGGCCGTACACCTTTCAGGGGAAAGAACAGGCAGAAAACATTTGCCAACATTCTGCACAAAGACCTCACTTTTCCCAGTAGCATTCCGGTAAAAATGAAATTATTTGCTGTGCTCCATGTTATCTTCTGTCAAACATAATTGAAATCTAAATGCATTTCATTTTGGTGATCCTAGTCGATGCGGTTAGTGGATAACTAAAATCAGCTAGGGTTGAGGTTGAAGAGGCTGCTTTTTAAGCATGACCATTTTAATAGTTTCATATCATTACCTATGTTGTTAAAGCCCTAGGCGGAGGCTGGGCGGCCAAGGGGCGCCTAGCGCCTAGGTCCTTCTAGGCGAGGCCTAGTCGGAATTAAGCGGGCATATATAAATTTAATTAATATAAATTCCAAAAAAATATATACATATGTATGTCACAAAATTTCCATAAAATTAGCATCAAACAATAATGATCCACATGCAACAACATCAAAACAAAATATCTATAGTCTAGTATGTTAAATAATAATGATCCACCACAACAAAGTAAAAACAAAAAAAGAAAGCAGCATGCAGGGAAAAAAAAACAAAGCAGAGAAAAAGAAGAGAGAAGAAGAAGAAAAAGGGAGAGAAGAAGAAGCAGGTGAAGAAGGGGGCAGTAGCTCATGCTACCTGGATCGATGGGGAAAAAACAGGAAAGAAAAGAGGGAGAAGAAGAAGAATCGGTGGGGAAAAAAAAACAGAGAAAAAAAGAAAAGAGGAAGAAGGAGAGAAAAAAAAGTAGCTCATGCTACCTGGACAAAAAAAACCCTCCCACTTCCCTTCTTTTCTTCTTTTTATTATAGTAGAGATGTACGGTTTTTTTTATTAAAGGCCCTAAAAAAGTCTTTTATACCCAATGGACCTAAAACTATAAATGTTTTCAAAAAACCCCTTGAAAGTTGAATTTTTTTTTAATAAAGGGCCTAGTCAGCGCTTAGGGGCCTAGCCGCCTAGCCCTAATCGCCCGCCTAGGCCCCGACTTTTTGGGCTTGGCGGACTTGGACGCCTAGGGGCCAAGGCGTGGCGGCCAAATGGCGCCTAGCGCCTAGGCAGCGATTAAATCCGCCGCCCGACTTTAATAACATAGATCATTACCCTGATTCCGTTACATCATATAGTTCATGAGATTCCAAACCTATAATTAGATTAAAAATCTGCATTCCAAAACTATCAACTCAAGAACATGAAATGGTCCAGAGTAGAACTTTGATACCATTTCAGAAAATGTGTAGGTGATATACTAGACTCACAGAAGATATCAGAAGAGATTAACTATCCATAAATGCCATTTGGTCCAACTGTTTTATTTCGTATGTAATTTATTATTAATCTAAATTTTTTCAGGTAAGTCTTGCAGCTAGGCAACTGATACACGGATTATTGCATAGAGATCCTGCAAACCGATTAGGATCAAATAGTGGTGCCAATGAGATTAAACAGCATCCTTTCTTCCGTGGAATTAATTGGCCCCTCATTCGATGCATGGTAATTCTATTCTCAATCTTCTTGTACTGAGTAGAAACTTGACTTTCTTTGCTATCATTGTTTTGTTTTCTTGAGCCTACTACTGTTGACACCTGCAGATGAAGTAACATTGCTTATTAAACAATTGATAGTCTTGTAGTATAAGCAACCAACATTTGATATCTTCATTTTAGCTTTAATAGGAGAAATATTCTGTTTGAAACTGAGATTTGTGTCTTCTGCATCAGACTTGTATTTAAATATTCAACCTGTTTGTATTTGCAAGCAGAGCCCCCCACCACTAGACGCGCCTCTTCAATTAATTGGAAAGGATTCAAAGGCTAAGGATGTACAGTGGGAAGACGATGGAGTACTGCTTGCTCAGTCATTGGAGATTTTTTGAAGGTGAGTCTTATCGTAAATAGTTCTTCCTGGATCTCAAAAACAATAAATAGTTTTTCCTTACATTTGAAAAATGAAAACCAATACTACTCTTAGCTTCTCATGGCAAAAATCTGGTTACACTCCTTTTTGTTTTTGGTTTTCTAGTGTCCGATGAACATGGCTTTCTACATTCTATACATCTTTGCATCTCATACAGTTTTATGATAGACATCGTTCTTTACTGTAGAAGTACCCATTTCTTATCTTTCTAACTTGTCATATTATGCAGGGAGGATTATATCCATCAAGAGTCTATTTGAGAGGGAGAGAAGTCTGCTGCCTGGACCAGTTCGCCCTTATTTCATAAGATGCTTTCTGTCCATAATCATTATGGAAGTTCGGTGACAGGTCGTTCGTGTACAGCAATCATCTATTAATGGTGTAGGTTTTTTTTTTTTTTTTTTAAAGCGTATTATTTAACCAGACAGCAGCAGACAGATAATTGTGAGATTACTGGGATTAAAACTCTCTAATATCCCTTCTGGTGCCACGCATGCATTCTTTCCCTAAATCAGCAAATAAATAGTTTTAGACCTGCCAATAATTTCAGCAAGCGATGCTGAAAAGAGAAGAAAACAAAACAAAACAAAACAACTCTTTAATAAAGCAACAGTGGACTTCACAACAAACATCCCTGGTGGTGTATTAACATATTTTTCAACCCCCATGAATTGGGGAATCTAAGGGCTCCCTTAGCGTAATCACGCCGAAGACATAAGTGCCAACTCAGGTTCCAGCCCACCTTCAATGCATGAACGTTCCTAAAAGGGCCTTATTTGGATCCGCCTTCGTACACCACGGCCAATAGGAAGGGCCGGAATGTTTACAATGGGTGTACAAAATATTACTCGTCCCATATTCCTCTTGCATCATCACTAACCCTTACGGGAGGCCCTGCCTTAATATTGCTGTTATGTGAAGGGGCTAAAATTTTTTTTGAGGGGGGAGGACAAGGTGGTGGTGATGATGGCGGTAGTGAGGTGGTTGTGGGGTAGTGATGGTTGTGGCAATGGTGAAGCTGATGGTGATGGGGTGTAGTTATTTTTGTGGTGGGGTATATTTAGTTTGTTTTGGAAGGGGGGAGTGACAAGGTGGTGGTGATGGTGGCAGCAGTGATGTGGTGTGGCATAGTGGTGGTTGTGGCGATGGTGAAGCTAATGGTGGTAGGGTGTAGTTGGTGCATTTAGTTTGTTTTGGAAAGGGGGAGTCCAAAATTATAGGAAGGTTGTTATTTGGGATTGAGGCCCAAAATTTGAGCATCACCCTCACCATTTTGGGAGCTCTAATAACACCGGTCTAATTTAACCCCCCCAAAAGCCATTCCAAATACTCAAAACTAGGAACTTAATACAAACTCTTACTCCAAATGTTAAGTACCTAGTCCAATACTCCTCAAAACACCGGCCTATTATAACAATAGATCAAAACATGAACGGCTTGCAAGTCCCCTTGCCATAGCAGATGCCAGGAAAAATCTACCAAGCTGATGAAAAAATGCAGACTGAACCTCCAGCGAGCAGGTGGAAGCAAGAATGATTGGATACAAAAGCTAATAGATCCAAGGAACAAAGAATAATAAATGATGCCACAACTAACCATGATTCGTCATCTAATCAGGTAATCTTCTCAGGGATCAACTGCAGATATTGTGTACAATTATAGGTTCATAAAAAGGATTGTCACATGGGAAATACATATCAGGGTGCCCTGATTCAATAAGCTAATCAGAAGTAATGACCTGAAGATGCCATCCTACCTAGAATTTTCTTTTTTCATCTCCCCAGACTTCAACGATATGCACTTCTTTTTTATCCCTAGAGCTGCCCACTCAGTGTCATTATGGAATTCAAATGTTTTGGTAGTGTATCTTCAATGAATTTCTTGCTTAAAAAGAGAAACACAAAATACAAAAGCATCAAGGAAGATAAAAATTAATACAGACGGAAAGAAACCCCAAAAGTTCTATAAACAACGAAAAAGTCGAGATGTCTATTTGGTGGCCTGTGCAATTATATTACTAATCGAACTAGCCTGCTCCTTTGCAGTCTCCACCAATGAATCCTGAAAAAAATAAATAGCCAATTGAACTCAACAAGAACAGCAATCTTCTGAATCCAGGGAATCATAACAGGTATTGACCATACCTGTGCAGCGATTAGTCTTGCAACTGTTTTCTTGCTGGTCTCTTGAAGTTCACCGGCAATCAAAATCTCATCCAATATATAGTACGCCTGCTTGGTTTAGATTTGAAATGATTAAATGAAAATCGTTTTCATGTCATAAATGAAAATTTTGTCCCTGACTGACTATATCATACATTAGATTAAACTGAAACAATCAATACACAACTTGAACATTCTGAGTCTCTGACACATGTCCCACCATGTGGGTGGTCAGTATCAGACACGGTACAGGTTGAGGAACATACCTTGTGAAAATTGAAGATCAAATCCAACTCACAGACCTAATTAGGGAGCAAACAGAAAAGAATGCTATTAACATCTATTCGAAATAAGAATCCAATTTTGAAAAAACTGTTTCAGATTAAGCTTCAAAGTTAGCTAGCTCACACTGCCAAAGTAGCGGTCCAGTATCTCAACAAAATGATGAATTATTTCAAGGACCTCTAGTTCGTTATCAGCCTGATCAATGCACATGCAGAAATAGAGGCTGGCATATCTGCATATGATGTTTTAAAAATAAATTATTGGTCTTCTACAAGTAAAACAAGGTCTCTTTCAGAAGTTTATAAAGTATATTAATAGGAAAGCAACAACATGTTAGAACTTGGAACCCAATGGTCTTCATGCATTACCTTTTATACACAACTTTGTACCCTCTCCACTCTACAAAATTACAGAGCTTAGGGCCTCGTGTGAGAATCACTCCACTGAGCTCTCTGATCACCTGAAAGCATCCACCAATAAGGGGAAAGGACTTTAAAAATGTAATGAAAGACAAATTTTAGAAAACTCTCATTCTCGTTTTTCTCTTGGTTTTACTAATTTATAGTGGCTATTAGAAGAAAAGTCAGAGTTTGTAAGCTATCAACATAACTACTAAGTAGATAAATAAATCACTTTGATTGTTTTATCAGCTTAAGATGGAGAGAAATATTTTCCTGAGGCCCTCAAAATCGTTTGGGAACATAAATTGTATCATCTGTCATTTATAAATTTTAAAAAGAAAAAGGTTGGGCTTCAGTCTGAGGCTGCACTGATCCACTATTAGAAACGTCACTCTGCATTAAGTTTTCACAACACCCAAGTTCATTTATTCCTTTCCTATTTCATCCATAATTCCAGAAGAGCCCCCTATAGTTGCTAAATTTCTTCAGATCCATACCATTTCATCCATATAGATACCATCATTAATAACATTTACGGAAATGGACATTACAATACACATCTAAGAGGGCACCAAATATCGGAGGACCAGGAATACCCACGCTGCACAATTGTGCTAGAGTGTTAGAAACCATCTACGTGGACCACCAACTAATCATCTATATTGTTTCCTGAGAGACAAACCATCTATATATGCCCATCTAACATTATTTTAAGATGACACCATATGAACTGAAGCATAAGAGTATGTTAACTAAATGCCCGTAACATGAAAAGCATAACAAATCACTAGAACCAACAAAATGCAAAAGAAGAAAGCTTTGATATCTATACCAAACTTCAATCAGGACATATCAGAGGATTCAAATTACAATCTTATGGCATGATAGTGCCCACAATACTTGGATAAAAGAGTGATTAGTTATAAGAGAAGAGCAACACCCTCATTCCTCACCAGACACTTAACTTCTTACTCTTAGTTTTTAACACGAAGGGTTGTTGAAATTGCAAATGGGAACTTTGAATGGAACCAAAAGAAGAAAACTTTGATATCTATACCAAATTTCAATCAGGACAGATCAGAAGATTCAAATTACAATCTTATGGCATGACAATGCCCACAATACTTGGATGAAAGAGTGATGGATTATAAGAGAAGAGCAACACCCTCATTCCTCACCAAACATTTAACTTCTTACTCTTAGTTTCTAACAAGAAGGGGTGTTTAAATTGCAAATGGGAACTTTGAGTGGAACTAAAAAAGTATCCATTTTATAGCATTCCATTTCCAGCGTGTCTTCTTTCTCTGATCGGTTAGCTTATCATTTCTATCATTGATACAAGTCCATATATTTTTTCAAGTAAAAGGAAAACTGAAACAAAAGATAAACACAAGAAATCAAGCTTTCTGAAAAAATCTGCAGTATGAGATGATTTAGTGGAATAGAATTGCAGAGAAAAGAAGCGAAGAAAATCTACCTTGGTTCTTTCCTTCTGGGTATATGGAGAATACCATTTTGTCAACCTCACTTTTCCTTGCCGACTAATAAGAAGCACAAAGTGAATCTAGAACAAGTAAAGAAGCATTAGCCATTAAAGAAAATATGCAAACAACTGAAGGACCTTTTCATCACTAAGTACAAAAACTCCATTGATATAAGAGTATAAGTAAGACTAAGAGATAAACAATTCTAAATTAGTCGTCAATTCACCAAGATTGTACCTTCAAACAATACAGGTGTCCAATGGCACAGTAGGTGTAATCAAGGAGTTCAAAACAAGGTTTACCATAAACAAATGAACTAAATGGATACAATGTGCCTAACTTCATGTTACATAGTTCTTTTTATCTCTTTTTTTATCTGTAACTTCATGATACATAGTTATCAACTTAGATTTCCACCATTTCTCAAAGATGAAAACCAAGGTTCCAACACTCTTTTATAATTGCTTCCGAAATAGATTTAATTGAAAGCTGTTGCTCCTAAATGTCCTACTGCCTGCTCATCCACTACACACCAATATAAACTGATATGTCTTCCCCTCACGGGCTAAATGATACAAGACAAACCAACAAACAACAACGAACTCAAAAAAAAAAAAAAACACCTTTTCAATACCAAAGAGATTTGAAAAGCAGTTCTGAAACCTTGCAATTCTGGAATAGTGGAAGAGACGAATCAATTGAAAATTCATGTTTTTTTTGGGGGGGGATTAGGGTTTGTAATCAGATCCTAGACGGCAGAGTAGATCAAACTAATAGTAGAAACAGCATTTGGATCGAACATTCATCAACAATCAAATTCGTCCCGAAGTACATTTATAGCCAGGACTAGAGACGAAATTTCGGTTCTTTCTACACTACAGCAGATCGAGCATTCATGGAGAGATCAATTACAGGAAAAACGTAAGAAATTAGGGCTGAATTGTTAAAGCTGAAAAAGGAAGATTGAGAGAGAATTCAATCATAAATAAAAATTAACAAGAGATCTAAGATTAAAAAGCCTAAGAAATTGAAACATAGGTTTCGATTACCATGGCTGCCGATCAAACGTCGGTGGGATCCAGAAAGAGAGCGAAGTTCGCCAAACGTCCAAACCCTGCAACTGCTCCGTTGCCTTCCCTTCCTCGAAATTTCTAACTTACGGAAATGAATCAAATGATGACGCTGTTAAATGTTAAGAGAGAAAATAATAGGATGCACCGTAACCGAACCAGAACCATAAGTATTACTAGCCCCCAATTGGCTTTCTCCCAGTAAAATTATTATGCCCCCTCACATGCGCGTGTGAGTTCAAAGTTGGCAAATTATACAGCGCGTTATTTAGTTAACTCATCCTTTAACAAACTCACTTTAACGATGGGTCCACTTGGTGACGATGTATAAGCTGATTTGATACAGACATTGAGGAGATCATCATAAAAAAAATGTATGTTAAAGAAAAAAAAAAGTCATGCAACTTCATACAATAGCTTCACCGAGCCGCACAAATGCGTGTGAGTTGGTTGTCTATCCTCCCTACACGCGCTTCGGATTGGATGTTCAAATGCGCTACGCGCATTACAAATTAATTTTGCATCCTCACATACGCATAGTGAGTTGACAAATTTTGCTGCGCGTTATTTATTTAAGGGAATAAGATTGCAGTTGGGATGTCCAAACACATTACACACGTGACAAACTCATTTTTTTTCCTTGTGAGTTGGTAAATTATTCTGCTTAATATTATGAGTATTAGGTGGATCACTTGAGGATGATATGTGCACTAATGTTGATCTAGACAATGGATAGATCATCGACACAAAAAATCAAACCTTGTGTAATACCCCAAGAAATTCTATAGTGTAAATATTCAACACTTGACCAACATAATTAAATTAGTATAAAAGTATGCCCATTTGGATGAGTATTGATTTGAAAAATAAATTTTTCATATGCATGGTAATATGCATAGAAACTCATAATATACTTTAAGAGAGTTATCTCTAAAAAAAAAAAAAAAATTAATTAATTAATTAATTAAT
>MVGT01003053.1:22490-34242 GCA_002174775.1 Macleaya cordata | reverse complement strand
TTTTTATTCATAAGAAAAATGAATTAAAGGAAGTTTAATAATAACTTGTTATCTAGATTAAAAACAAATCTAGATGGTATCGGTAATGGGAGACCCCCATAACACCTGCAGGTACCGTTGAGTTCCGACTTTATGATACGGTGGACACCGATGTAATGGACTTAAAATAATTAATTAATGGTTAATTATTGAATTGTTTAAAAAAAAATCTTTTTTAGATGCATTAATATGGTGATTTTTGCATGTTTCAAATCTAGTATTTTTAGATAGTTTGCACCTACTGAGTTTTACTCACCCCTAAATTTCCCCTACAGGTTACGTTGAGGGTGAATGATTCAAAGATGTACAGATTAAGAAGCAGATAGCTTGTGTTATCAAATTTGTATAAATATAGCTGATGAATTAAACTGCTATTCTATCACTTGGGATAAAGGGTTATTTGTATTAATTCTTATTGTTTTAACATTTATATAAACTTGGATGTTAAGTTTTAAATTGTATAATTGATGTATTAATTTGCATTTAATTTTCATCATGAATAATTGAATTAATTAGGTTTTATACGAAATTGTATAATTCCCGTAATTCATACGGTCAGATTTACAAAATGGTATTTTTGGACATGTTCCGGTCAAAATTGAGCCGAGTCTATTTCTGACAAAATTATAGATCTCGATTTTTTTCTTTTCAAAAAGGTATTATACCATGTATTTTTAATTCTGGTTAGAGAGTAATTTCTCTTCAAAGTTACTGATTTTACAAAAATTGTTAAAAAGCTGGAAATTAGATTTTATGAATTTTTACACGTCTGTATCAGTACTTTGGATGCATATTTTGGCCCTTTATTCTAAGAATTGGCCTCGGGCTATTTCTGATGAAATTGTAGATCTGTGAACCTAGTTTTCAAAATGAGTTTATTTGTAAAATTCGGATTTACAGTTAAGTAGATACGCCTATTTTACTCGACTGTATGCAGTTGACACGAAAAATAGTTTTAAAACATTACATTTTTATTTTCCTTGACTTGGACTGATTTTCACGAGTCAATGAGCATTGACCAAAATATTGGTTGACTTGAATTGACTTTGACTTAGCTAGAGACTTAAGTTGACCTTTACATTGACTTGGTTGACTTGGGCCTAACTTTAAGGTAACTAATGTTTACTAAAGTAGACTATTAATAAAATATTTTTAAATTCATTGTCTTTCAAAAGTAAAGAAAATTAGTTTTATTCAATATTTTTATTTACACATCTATTACACTAATCACGCCTTAGTTTTCGATCTCGGCGAATCGGGTCGAATTTAGAGTACCGAAAATCAGGGTGTGACACCTTGGATCATTTCTACATGAGCGCACAAACACATGTAAGTGAAATGGGCATTAGGTAGGTCCACTGGTGATTATATATAAACTGATGTGATCTAGACATTGATGAGATCATCGCCAAAAGAACTCAGCCCTTAGATTCACTCCATGTGACCTCATTGGTAAGTGTACGGTATTTTTAAAAAGATTAAAAAAAAACACAAAGTGACAAAAGTCACGCAACTTCATACACGGCTCATATACGGCTCAAAATGAAGCCGCATAGGAGCCTTATTATAATATTAAGATATCAAGTTTCGATTCTGGGTACTTTGAAATCTAACAGAACCATTGTTTAGGACCAGAACCAACTTACAAATATTGATTCTTTTTAGGCCAAGCCTAATTGCAACAGCTCCTTCTTATAACTCCCCCACATATTGTTACCCTTTGATTGCATCGGTTTGTTGGGCTCAATTAGAGTGATTCAAGAGCTAATTTTTTATAAGAATGGTTTCCTCAACTTGTAAATAACCCTCACAATAATTCACATCGTTTAAATAATTTTAACTCCTTCTAAAGTTAATCTAGGTTTTTATCTAAATCATCTAACAAAAATTCAATTTTTAGTGGCTTTAAAAGTTTTGTACTGATGTGACTTGTTGTGAGATGATTGACAATGTAAGAAAATCATCAACACAAAAAATCAACCCGTAGGTCATTTCTACGTGGGCCCATATACTAATATAAACAATGTATAAAAATAAATAGGATACTAATAAAGAGAAAGTGGAGATGTTTTGAAAAAGAGGAAGTGCAACGAGTCTTGTCTTAAACAATTTTTGCGTATAGGCAAGATCTTTTTACACAACCTCTTTTTACACAACTCTTACACAGCCTTGTGAGGCCCACATGGAGACGGTCTAAGAGCTAATTTTCAGTGAGGATGTTCTCACAATGCAGATCATCTCCACTGAAAATTAACTTATTTTAAAAATTATATCCCCATCAAAGTGGATTGAAAATCAAAATGAGTGAACGGTCATTCAAAACTTGCAACTCCCTCACCAAGTAGAAGAGCTGACTAAAAGTTTTAGAATTAAGTGAATTTTCCGTGAGGAATATATACATGGTAACGAGATCATCTTTACATAAAATCAACTATTGGATCATCCCCCATGTGGACCCCACAAGGTTATGTAAAGATCTTCCTCATTAAATATTAAGAAATAGGAACTAAAATACTCGAGAACCAGTCAGAACTGGAACCAAATATGTTAGTTCTAATTCCACCTATTTGATTACCATAATAGGAATCAATAAAAAACGATTATCGTAATTGATGGAAGATTAGTATACAATTAAGGAGAGTATCGAAGTACTATTTTTTATTTTTTTTTATGATGAGAGTATTACCCAATTACAAGTACATGTATAAGAGCGCAAGTAAAAAAATACCCATAAAGGGCGGAGATAAGTGAGAGAAAAACTACCAACTTGCAAGTATTGGACTTCATAGAGTACTCATACACTCCTAGAGAGTGTACGCCCTCTAACATTTTCTATTTCATTCGATGCAAGCTAGATTTAAACCCAAGTCTGTGCTATTAATATCAACAGACTTTACCAGCTACGCTAGCTTGCACTTACCTACTATTTATTGTTGATAGTTGATTCTTAAGTACTAGTAAGATTGACAATTTATCTACATGAGAGTGACCGTTTTCCATTTTAAGAATGGGGAAATAGCAAAAGCTAAAATACCCCAAGCACAAACGAAGACATCACAAAATACACATTAGAGGACTTCCATTTGAAGTCACAATCATCCAACCAAAAACATTTGCCTAATCATTTCCTGTGCTTTAGTATAAAGGAATTAGGTTTCAGGAGAAGAGTGTGCATTTCTCTATATTGTTAATGGTGTATTTTTTGCACCCACCCTTAAAAATACCTTAGGAACAAAAAAAATGGTGGGAGTCAGGGCAGGATGGAGGTAATAAGGCACTAATTCAGTTGTGATTCTTTTATAGCCATAATGTAATTTTCAGGGGATAAAAAAAATATAATGGGGTGAGAGAGGCTCGAACTCTCGACCTCAGGATTACTCTTTAGCTATGAGACCTACGCGCTAGCCAACTGCGCCACCACCCCAAGTTGGTGTACTAACAATTCCAAAATTTGTTGTTCAATCTTCTATTCCCACTTCAATGACCAACCCGAGAGATTTGCAGCAAACTGTGTTCGCCTTTTTTTTTTGGGCATATACTAGCATAATCTTACCCACGATCACACCTTACCGTGCCGCAAACCGAAGAACATTTAGCTTGACAAATATACCCTAGTCCTATAGGGTTGGGGTCGGACCGTAATTCGTTTATTTATTTTATATAAAAAAAAATGTCAAATTATTTAGAATTTGAATTTAAAAAATGATAAACTAGTTAGAATTAGGCTACGTTTTATAATTTTAACCCAATAATCTATAAATCCGCTTAAGGTCTCTAACCTTGAATAGTTGCTAGGTCTTCCTAAACTTATTACAACACACCTAAGACGTGATGCATCCAAGATACCACTTTTCGTCAAGCACTCCAAGCAAGGCAATCAACACTACGTCACTACCCCAATAAGACATGACCTACGTGAAAGGGAACAATATGAGCCCGAAGGACAGGTCCTGAGCATAAGCGAGTAAAAGAGCCCATAATTTTTAGGGGACCTAAAATATGAGGAGCGAGCTACATTTATTTATTTTTAATCAGCAAAAAGAAGATTTTGAATTAATAAGGAGAAGAAGAGTTACAATTGATTTTGTGCTGGAATTAATCGACAGAAAATTAAGAGAATCCAAAATTACACATTGCGCACACCTCATCCCCTTTGAAAACTAAGTCTTCAAACCGATGATTTTTCAAGTTAGATTTTTGGTGAAGACCAGTAAAGAAGCGATAGCTTTGATGTCAAAAATAAAGGCCATGCTTGGTACACCGTGAATATTTGCAAATACAAAAATTCACGATTCTTGTAGGTGCTAATTAAAATTCTATAAATTAAAAAAATAAATAAATAAAAAATTTAAAATTGTTTATTTTGTAAACATATTGTAAATCCCACTAAATATATTTTATTAGATGTCATTATCAATCATCTACAAGCACATGATAAACAGTGAATTTTCGCATTTGCGAATATTCACGGTGTACCAAGCAGAGCAAAAGCTGCGTTTATCTCTTTCCTTGCCCTCAATCTCAAATATCTTGTTGTTTGGTTCGAGCCATGCATAATACCCAATGGCAAACAGTAGTAGCGCCATAGGTGGTTCCCCATATACCTCACCAAAAAAACATATGTAATCCCGCTTGATAAGCCCAGCTCATTCAAAACACTTCTAAGAATGAGCTGAGGACCATATGAACATTAATTAATGGAGGAAAAGATGATTCATGGACTCTCCTTCACATTCGCACAAACTACACCGATTCACAATGTTCATAATATGCCTCTCCTAGCCACATTATTTTGTGTCAATTGATCGAATTGTGGTGAATCAACCCATATTAAAAAGGCAATCGAATTGTGGTGATCATGCCTCTCCTAGTTAATTAGCCATATAACCTAGCACCGTATATCAGATCAATGTCATTTCCATGCCATGACAACTCTTGCGTGATCCAAGCATGTCTGCATTTCTTTCATAATTCTTTATTGAGTGAAAATTTATTTTAATTTTATTTTTTGAATTGTGCCTTTTGGGGTACTATGAGACATGTGTCACGAAAATGTTTTTTTTTTTTTTTCGCCGCTCTGGCGATTTCCCTCGAACCTCTATGGTTCGTCTCTGATCTTTGTCTGAACCCATTTCTAGTATTGCATTTCTGATCCAATTCTCCTTTACTACTTATCTTACTTCTCTCTTCATTCTCCACTACCCTTTCACCTTGTTTCTTGTCTTTCAATGGCTGCTTCTTCATCTTCGGACCCTCTTGCTGAATATGAATCACTCATCAATCAAATGGCTTCTCTTTTATCCAACGTTCATCAAACACAACACCAACCTATACTAATCTCTTCTGAGAATGAAGAGGGAGCTCTTGATTGGAGAAAATGCTTGGTTGTTAAATTACTTTCAGAACGGCAATTCCCTTTGCATGCAATGAAAGAAATGTTGGCAGAGGCCTGGAATCTTCCAAACCCTTTTACTATCTCCCTATTTCATGACTCTGCATTTCTAGTGAAATTTGATTACTTACAAGATCTAGACACGGTCTTGGAGGGAGCTCCTTGGGTATTTCATGATGTTCTATTGGCAATGGAATTGTGTGGTCGTAATAAAACCCCAGGTGAATACAAGTTTGATAAATCAGTTTTCGTCGTTCAAATTCATGGTCTTCCGGTAAGTTGTCTGACCCCAAAAAAAGTTTACAAATTAGCTTCTGATCTTGGGATGCCTTATCAAATTAAAGAACAAGATTGGTCTAATTGGGGAATGTATGCCCGTGTGAAAGTTCGAATAGATATTTCTAAATCTCTTCGGGACTCTATGGAAGTTGAACTCGATAATGGTAAAATCTGTGTGGTAACATTGAAGTATGTGAAGCTTCCTAGGTTCTGTTATTTTTTCGGAAAAATTTGCCACCAAATGAAGAGTTGCTCCCAATTGGCCAACATACGTGAAAAAATATTAGACGATCTCCTACTCCCGGTTCAACAAAAGCTCAAGGGTATGATACAACCTAAATTCTTGGAATTCCTCAAATCTGGATTCAAAGTTCGTATAAATGAACTTGGCAGAAAAGAACATGTTCGCTCTGGTTCTCCAGAACATCATGAACGAGCTTTCCCTCGACCCGGAAACCAGCGAAGAATAGATTCAGGCCATCGTCCGGGTAAGGAAGTCAACTCTTCAGATACTACAACCTCCAAAAAAATGGGCCCCACTGTCACATGCTTGACTCTCTCTCGTGATTCTCAACCAAGCACGCCAATAAAGGAACCCCCTCAATCACATTCTCCCAACCCATCATTGTTGCCCATCATTCATACCCCCTCCCCACTAACCAAGCACTCAAATTCAAATAACTCATCACTTCCTCCAATCATTACCCCCCCACATGGCTCACCAGTTAATTCCTCATGTAATTCCTCCCTAAATTCCTCCACCAAAAAGCAAATCATTACAGACACATTAATTAAAAAATTTGTCCCAGAGAATAACTTTAATCCTGAATCTTCAATACCTATGGACATATCCTTTAATGAAAATAATAAGCCTACCCCTACCTTTAACCCACCATCTTCCCCATCCAGAAAAGTTCGGCTAAAATCCATTGCTCGCCATCTTTCCAAATCATCAACACTCCCTTCTAAACGTCCTGCTAAAATTACCGACCAGAGTGTTTCTCTCTCAAAGCGCTCATGTCCTTCCTACTAAGACTCTTCATCAACAAGGGTGGTGGCGGCTGACCTACAACAGCCGCTCGATCAATGTTAGTATTGTCGTGGAACTGTCGGGGGCTGGGGAATGCCCCAACAGTTCGTACCTTACGTTCATTCCTCCGAGCAACCTCCTCTCATGTGGTATTCCTCTCAGAAACGAAATGCTCGTTAAATAAATCTTCGTTTCTGATTTCCCGGCTTGGTCTTGACAATTCTTTTGTTGTTCCCTCTCGTGGTAAATCTGGTGGTCTTTGGTTACTTTGGGATGGCTTAATTAATGCTGATGTGGTTTCTAGTTCCACAAACCACATCAACCTTTTCTTTCATGCTACTAGTGACAAGCCTGCTTGGAATCTTATGTGTGTTTACGGTCCTCCAAGATCTTCTGATAGGCAAGCTTTTTGGGATTTTCTACACAATTTTTCCGTAGCCACAAACAATGCATGGGTCTGTATTGGTGATTTTAATGCGATTTCTGGATCGCATGAAAAACATGGTGGAGCTTACAATAACCAAGCTGCTTCAAGATTCAGATCTATGATCTCTACCTGCAATTTAATGGACCTAGGATACTCAGGCCCTGCCTATACCTGGTCTAATCGAAGGAGTCATCGTTTTCATGTGCGTGAAAGGCTCGATAAGGTTTATGCAGACCCCTCTTGCCTCTGTCCTGCACCTCCCCACGATTAATAGCGACCACGCTCCGATCTTGCTAAACACTTGCAGGAAGAATCGTTTTGGGAGACCTCCTTTCCGTTTTGAAGCTATGTGGCTCCAACACGAGAACTTTAAAGATCATTTGGCTGAATTTTGGTCCTCTTCTTCGGATGATACTACTATCAAATTGCAGAGATTGGGTTCTTCTCTCTTGACTTGGAGCAAAGAAAATATTGGTGTTTTGTCCAAAGAAATTGCAAAATGCAAGGCTAATCTTTTTAGAGTCCAATCTGAGAACCCATCGGCAAAATCCTTACTCGAGATTGACTCTATAACTATTAAACTAAATCACCTTCTCAAGTTAGAAGAGACCTACTGGTTTCAAAGGAATAGATATTCGTGGGTTGTCAATGGAGATAAGAACACAAAATTTTTCCACAATGCGGTGATTCATCGAAGAAGGAAAAATAAAATTGATAGACTACAACTTGATGATGGCTCTTGGAC
Organism: Macleaya cordata; assembly: GCA_002174775.1. Classification (NCBI taxonomy): domain Eukaryota; kingdom Viridiplantae; phylum Streptophyta; class Magnoliopsida; order Ranunculales; family Papaveraceae; genus Macleaya; species Macleaya cordata. The sequence continues at coordinate 26,330 of MVGT01003053.1, read as the reverse complement.
CACTGATCCTTCACAAATTTCAAGGATGCTAATCTCTCACTTTAACGAGTTTTTTAAAGAATCACCTTGCACTCCCCTTCCGCCAAACTTCTCCTTTTCTTCTTGTATCTCATTAGATCAGAACCTTTCACTTTCTTTAGTCCCTGACAAGGAAGAGATATATGCAATCCTAAAGGAGATGGGTTCTTACAAAGCTCCTGGGCCAGATGGGTTTAATGCTTTATTTTATAAGCATTGTTGGGAAATCGTTGGAGATCAGGTAACCACTTTCATTCAATCAATTTTTTCTTCAGCAATTTTTCCTGATATGTTTAATCATACATTTATTGCTTTAATCCCAAAAATCATGTCCCCCTCAACCCCTGCTCATTTTAGACCTATATCTCTTTGTAATGTGCTTTATAAAGTTGTTTCTAAAATCATTACAAATAGACTTAGACCATTACTGAGTGACCTGATTTCTAAGGTTCAAAATGCATTTATTCCTGGTCACCAAATCACAGACAACAATCTGATTGCTCAAGAGTTATTTCATTCAATGGCCAACAATAAATCCAAATTTAAAGCTCACTTTGCTTTAAAATTGGATATGTCAAAGGCATATGATCGGGTTAATTGGAATTTTCTTAAATCTGTCCTTTGGCATTTTGGAATCCGTGATCATAGCTTGGACCTAATCATGCAATGTGTTACAACTACTTCTTTTGCTGTGTTAGTTAATGGTTGTCCAAAAGGAAAGATTGTAGCAGCAAGAGGGTTGAGACAAGGATGCCCTTTATCACCCTACCTCTTTATTCTATGCTCTGAAGTTCTTTCTTACATCATTAATCAATATGAGAGTATGGGACTGTTTGCTGGTATAAAAGTTAATCGCTTTGCACCGAGTTTTTCTCATCTCATGTTTGCAGACGATCTCTTCATCTTTGGGAATGCCAATATTGATTCTATTATCACTGTTAGAGAAATTTTAAATCTTTATTCAGCTTTCTCAGGCCAACAAATTAACTACCAAAAGTCTTCAATTTATTTTGGTCGAAATGTGCTACAGATCACTCGTGATTATCTCACCTCCGTTCTTGGGGTGTCGATAATGCAACCAAATGACAAGTATCTGGGGAACTATCCTTTACTTCCAAAAGCTCGAATAAGTTCTTATGATTTTTTTATTCAGAAATTTCAGAAAAAACTTAGTGGTTGGAAGTGCAAAAATCTATCTCATGCAGGGAGAATTATCTTAATCAATTCAGCATTGGCGTCCATCTCGATCTACTTTATGACAACAAACATCATTCCAAGTGGAGTTATTGATAATCTTAACAGAATAATTCGAAACTTTTGGTGGGGTCATTCTCCTTCAGATCGAAAAATGCACTATGTGGATTGGGGTACTATTTCCAAACCTAAGCTTGCAGGTGGTACAGGTATTCGGGATATGAAGTTTGCAAACAAATCGTTACTGGCTAAACTTTGCTGGAGGTTCTTGACTGATTCTTCATCTTCTTGGGCACTGTTATTGAAAGCGAAATATTTAAAGCAAAATTGCTTTTGGACTGCAAAACAGCATGGCCTTTCAACGGCAACTTGGCGGAGCATCCTATCTGTGAGAGATCACATTTCCCAAAATGCTTGTTGGATTATCGGTAATGGTTCCTCAGTTACGGTATATGAAGACCCATGGTTACCTTCTGTTTCTGGATTCAAAATCATTTCTGACCCTGTTGCAGGTACTGAGATCCTATGGGTGAGGGATCTTTTTGTTGACGGGGCTAATCAATGGAACATTCCCTTATTAAATTCTTTATTTAGCTCTATTGAAGTTGAGGCAATTTGCAAAATTCGTCTGGGCCCAGAATTAGTAAATGACAAGCTGATACGGACCAAATCCAAGCTCGATACTTTCACAACTCAATCCAGTTATCGATGCTTCATTGATCAACAACCTACCTCTTCCTCGGCTTCTTCTATTCAGCCTGACTTTCCTTGGAAACGATTCTGGGCTGTTAAATGCATATCTCCTCGCATCCATATCTTCATTTGGCGTCTCCTCTCGAATGCTCTTCCTTTGAGGACCAAAACTTGACATTATATACAGGGTTTTGATAAGATTTGTGTGCTCTGTGGTGATGAAGAAGAAGATCTCGATCATCTCTTTTTGAAGTGTAGAGTGGTGAGAGAATTTTGGTTTACTTCATCAATTGGTACCAGGGTGGACCACTTCTCTTCCATTCATGATCTGATCTCTAATTGGATCAATCATAATGATAATGCGTACAGATTAGGTGCTTGTCTCCTCTGGCATTTCTGGAAAGGTTGTAACAGGAAAATTTTTGACAATATTGAAATGCAGTTTGGTAACATTTTCTCGGCTGCTATGTGTAGTCTATCCGACTATCTTCCGGGTATGATTTGTGATCTTCCTTCTGAAAGTATTCTCTTAAACAAACCTATTTCTGAAGAGGTAACCATGAAGTGGGCCCCCCACCTATAGGGGTCATTAAAATTAATGTGGATGCTGCTTACAAAGAATACAAATTTGCCGCAGCTGCTATTGCTCAGGACCACAATGGATTGTATTTGGGTTGTATTACAAAGATTGGCGTTGCTATCTCTGTTGAGGAGGCTGAACTTCTTGCCTACTCTCTTGGGTTAACTTTTGCTCAACGTTTCACTGCGAATTCGTGTTGGATTGAAGGCGACTCCCTAATAGTTACGAACTGGATCAATGACTCTTCCTTGGATATTCCGTGGAGATTGATTGCTCTAGTCAATGAGGCTTGGATCCTCTCTTCCTCTACTTCTGTCAATTGTGTGTCCTTTGTTCGTCGTTGTTGCAACATGGTTGCAGATTCGCTTGCTTCTTATGCTTTTAAATTCTCTATTGATGACTGCTGGAATGCTGTATTTCCTCCTGCTTGTATTGAGGAAGCTATTGCTTGTGAGCACTCTTCCTCATCTTTGCTTGTTTAATAAACTTGCCTGCTTTTCAAAAAAAAAAAAAACTATGAGACATGTGTCTCCAATTGACTATATTTTAGATAAATTGCGCGTAAAAATGCATTTTTATCCAATGTACGGGTATGAATGTAGGAAACAACCAATACTCATTTTTATTCCATCAATATGAATCGATTCTCTAACTCTTTAAGGGTACAGTAAATGCATTCTGAATTACAATTAAAAGGAGGAGAAATTGATTTCAACAAATCAAAGACATAATCTTTTTTTTTTTTTAAGAAAAGATGAACAGGGTTAAGGAGAGCCAATTAAGCCGAAAAAAAAAATTTACTTGGTGATTTCTAAGAACTTAATTCGTAGAAGGATGAAGACTCGCCAAATGATCAAAGATATAATCTTGAAGTCAAAGAGTACTTAAGTATTTAATTTTGTGTTCATCGATCGATCAATCTCTCCACATCAATATTATCACTTTGGTTTGTTTTTGTGACATGATTACTAGAGATGAGGGATTGACCTGTTAGAAAGTAAGCATGGATCTAGGTATGCGATCTACTGAATAATAAATAGAAGTATCGATAGAATCATACCTGATTGATCGCAAGAGTTTGATGAAGGCTTAAATCAGAGAAGAAACTACAACCCTTATGCCTTTAGGAGATGATGGGGCTCAGATTGCATGAGGCTAAGAGTTGACCTCCTCTCTATTTATAAACTGTAACCCTAGATTTTCCTAACCCATCAAGGAAACTAGAGTTTTAGAGAATCTACACTTACCAAATATATTAGGATTACCACCCAACCAAGAAACCTTAATTCCTTAAACACTTAGTCCCTTCTATTCACACATGTGGGACCACAATATTTCTAATTAATACATAATGG